>JANHFO010001631.1:506508-521182 GCA_032468095.1 Pareas carinatus
AACTTGAATAACTAGCATTGAACTTTAACAATATTTACAAAATTATGAGGTATGGGGGAAGAGGGGGGGAATTGGGAAGAATGGGGGGAATTGGCCAGGTGCCATCTCTCCTGATCCTAGGACTCGTCATCAAGATAGACCCCTGGTGTCTTCTGCTCCATCCCTGCACCAGCTTTTGTAAGTCTGGAGGCTAGATCGCCAGCTGGCGCGGTGGGCCGAGGAGGAAATGCGGGTTATCCCCCCAAAAAAAAACCGCGAAGGGGAAGATGGCGAAACTTAAAAAGGCAGAGCTTCAGTGCCAGGGGTCGCCATATACGCCGGAAAATACGGTATGCAGACAAGGGCTGAGATTTGTTCAGTTTCTATTGTCTACTTTTGGCTGATGGAGGATTAGCTCTGCTCTTCACACTATACTCTATGGCCTTTGTAGCTGAGCTACAGGAGGGACTCAACATCTGGCTTCTGCAGAAGAATCTGTTCCAGAACATACCTTACCAGTCCATTCTGAAGCACATGCCAGATCTTACAGGTGTCTAATATACACAGGTTTAACAAGCTTTTGAAAAAGTATTCAACTTATATTTTAAAAAGGAGGTTAGAACTCTGAGCATGTACTATTCCTGAGCTTCACAGATCGATTTATACTGGAAACCAAGATGGATTCTCCCACCAACGACTGTATTGCAAGTGTTCCATTGCTTCTGTCAAAAATGGGTTTCATGTGGCAATTTGCTACTTCCCAACTGTGTCACTGTGAGAGAACAGGACTTGGTAATCAGGGCAGCAAAACCTATATACCAGCATGCTTTTCTGCCAGCTCATGGACTGGAAAGAAGCATTTTAAGAAAGTCATTTGCAATGAGGCCTTAAGGGCACAGATGAATAGCAATCCCTGGAGATTTTTCTTGTCTCTTCCCTGGGCTCCCTGTCCACATAATTTTTATTTTTAATAAGTTGAAAAAATTAAATGGGAAATTGGCTGCTGCAAATCAAAATACCAGCCCCTAACATCATCTTTATTTATCCAAATTGCCCCAGGACCTCTATAGTCCAAAATAAACTCACCACTGATGTTATGAGGAAAGAAAGATAAGAAGGAAAGAGGTAAAATGGGGGCATTTTACCTATCGGTAAAAAGATGTTTTATGAGTGTCCCTTTACACCAAGGCAATCTTTTTCTAAATAGGAATTATCCACTCCAAGCAGCCATTTGCAAGAGAGCCTGGCACATGTCCTAAAAACCCCAAATGTCTCTAACAGCTCCAAATGGCTAGACTACTCTTGTTTCTTTGTGCTTAAAGTATAAAGACAATAGTTTCTGGGCTTTAGAAAACTGCCTTTTCATTTCCCTATCTTTTTTAAAGGGAACACTGGAAATATCTACCTGTAATCTGGTTTTCTGCATGGGAGAACTAAAGAAATAAATAGTATTTATTATGGAACTTTCCCCACACAGTTTTGTTCAGCCCCAAGATACAAGGGTTAATCATAGACAGTTTTGAATGGTCAGAACAAAACAGATGTGGTTTTTCCAGATATGGATCAAAACATGCACATTTGGAAGAGATACCCTAGGGCTGAAAACGGGGAAAGTCAAATGTGGAACATAAGGGAAGATTAGCAGAAGGAATGCACAGGGAAGATTGGGTGGGCAGATCCCTCAAACTTTGGTTGCTTAGCAAGACAGTTGCTAAGTGAATTTTGCCCCATTTTATGACCTTTCTTGCCATAGTTGTTAAGTGAATCGCTGTAGCTGTTAAGATAGTAATACAGCTGTTAAGTGAATCGGTCTTCCCTATTTACTTTCTTGTCAAAAGGTTGCAAAAGGTGATCACATGACCATTGGGATGCTGCAACAGTCGTTAAGTGTGAAAAATGGTCATGGCGCTTTTTTCAGTGCTGCTGTAATGAATGGTCACTAAATGAATGGTTGTAAGTCAAGGACTACCTGTACTGTGCTTGAATCGTGGTGTGACAAAGAGGAGCTAAGAAGAAGGATACTGGGCATGTGGCTGCATAAGAGGCGGGAGAGAGAGAGAGTGGCAAATTTCCACTCACCTTGGCCTCAGTGTCCCTACAAGATTGGTCTGGACTCTCTGCTTTGGTAGAAATCCAGAACTGTCAAAATGTTCTGAGTTTCAGTCCAGTTGAACCATGACCTGCCTAGAATGGTTTGGCCAAATTTACAAGCTATTGTGTGTTCCTAATACTATAGTATTAATTTCATACAAGAGTATGGGTGGTTTTTTTTATCATCTTTCACCTCAGGTGAAAAATACAGGTACAAGCATCTGTGTCAAGTTTCTCATTTGTGGTAAGTTTGATACTGTGGGCTTTTCTTCTATTTGTTTTCCCCTGTGTGCCAGAAAGCTACATTAATTGTAAGTTCGAACAGCGGCCGTTCCTTCTATCATTTATCTTTGAAGATAAAACAGAAAAATGCTTTTTAAACTGACATTTCCTCTCAGATCCGTACTCCTATATATGCTGTGAGCAGTTTGAGTTTGTGGAAAACAAATTTCAGGATTGCAGTATCAAGTTGTGCTTGGGCATAGAAATTTCTATTTTTCAGAAGAAAACTTTAGGTATTTCACCATATGAAAACATCTACAAAATAAAACGGAAGCTTCCTTCCGATAGCCTGAGTTTATGCATGTTCATTTAAAAACAAGTTCTAATATATTTAAGAAAAAATATATGCCTAAGTACATATTATTGCTCAGACGGCAATTGAATTTAATCAGAACAATCATAATTCCAAAAAAACTCCACTCTACATGTGTTATTTTGAAATGTGAAAAATTTTAAGAATTGTGATTTTTTCTGCTGGAGTTCAGTAACATCTGAGAAAACCAGAAGTGGCCCATCTCTGGTTTTGTTCCATTTTCGGCCAATTCACTGACTCATAACATAAAAACAAAAAGCAAGTACATTGAATGTCTGCCGTTTTCTTTTTCATCCTCAAGAGCACAAGGAACCACTTACTGCCAACTCAGTAAAGCTGATATTTAGTATTCTTTGATTCTCAATATCACCAACTTGCATGGCCATTTCTTACTTTTAATGGGCGCAGTGGTCTGAACATTCTTGCGTTTCTCTGGTGGTGGAGGAATATGAGGAGTGGCACGGCATGGCTGTGCAGAAATCTAGAAGAAAGCATTTTAGAACAATCCATGTCATCAGCAACAGCAATGGTAATGTGACAAAAACATGTGTCTAGGCAACAACAGATTTGTCCTAATAGTGCTCTTTTCATTTCTTAAAGATGCCACTAGAGGATAGCATTAATAATCAGCTTCCTGTATGAGCCTAGCAGAACCTCCCTCCTTCCCTCCTTTAAGACAGAAAAAAGCAGCATGTTTAATTGCTATGTTCAGCAAAGCACCACACTCCTGTTGCATCGGCCTGTCAAACAAATGCACTCTCTATCGCTCTCAGCCCCTTTGCATAGGCAGCAAGCCATGTGCACATTAGAGGCATTGGGAGTGATCCATGCAACAAATTATCCTTGTGAAAGGGTAAAGACATAAGCTCGAGCCCGTGCAGGCTTCCTTCATACTAATGCAGCCAGACCCTTTTTTTTTTTACTTAGACTAGGAAAAGCATCTCAGGGTAAGAAAGGCCATTTACGATGGCATCATTCCCCGCAGAGGCTCATGACAAGAAAAGCATCAAGTGGTGTGTGGTGCTTCCTCTAGTTAGTCCATTTCTCAAGTCTTACACTTTTTCTGGAAGCAAAGAGGGTTGACTCTTTTATTTGGAGGGAAAAGATGACAGCAAGATGGCCTAGGTGTTTCTCTCTGATACTACTCCAACATCCTAACACTTGATTTCCTTTGTCTTAGGAGCATTGAAAAGACACAATATGAACCCTAACCCCACAATGATCTAAGTTCTTGTGTGACTGTTCAGCACAGTCTATTTTTCTGACAATGTACATTTAAAACCTCAGCCGGCCAAGGCTTGCTCAGAAAGGTAATCCTTGGGTTATGACCACTCATTCAGCAACTGTTCAAACTTATAAGAGTGCTGAATGAGGCAGATGTATGGCTGATCCTCAGAGTTCCAGGTAATGCAGCATCTCCACAGTCACATCGTCGTAACTCAGACTCCCAGCACTGCAACGAGCTGCAGTCACATGACTGTGACTTCTGACATTCTCTGCCTGCTTCCCACAAGAAAAGTCGATGGGGAAGCCAGCCGTAAGTTGGAAGTCACAATCATACAAGATTCTTGCTTTAACAATCCATGCAGTCCTCACTTAATGACTGCGACCAGGACTGCTGGAACTATTATTGCTAAATGGCACGGCCAAGTGATGCCACACTTGATGATTATTGTGTTGCTTAGTGATGGCAAATTCAGGCTCACCTGCTATCATAACTAAAGACTACCTGCACATTTCTTTGACACTGAAAGCCTTTTGCTGATATCTGAACAAGATGAACAAGAATTCCAGTCTTTGATTGCAGATCTTCTTTTCACTGAATCTTGCACTTTGACCTGAAGTTTTCTATTCATCTTCCTCTCTTCTTCAAATCTCTGTGCCTCTTTCCCCCCTCTGAGTTCCATCTAGGCAATCCTTACTTCCTATAGCCAAAGGTTATGCTTATCCCAGCATCTCCTTGAGTTAATTCTTTATCCTTTCAGCACTCAGAGCGTAGACCAGAATTCTGTTTTTTACTCTCAGATACAAAGTTCTCTGCCTCCTTAAAGCAGCCTGATTTTTTGGAGTTACCACACACTCCACACATACAAATGCACACATATAATCTTGTGTGGGATCTTTCTTTCTTTTTTTGAGAACTAGAAATCTTGGTCTCATGCATACAGCATATCATACATAGGATTGTATTGTTGTGTTTGTTAGGAGTCTGCCTGGCGTGCTCTCTAAAATTAGGGAATCTAGGTGTATTTTTGTTGTCACGAACCGATCGGTCTGTTTAGTTTTATACTGACAGTGCTATAAATCTCTGCTGGGATACAGGAGTAATAAAGATGGTCTAATCCAAATGGGCCGATGGATCTTCACAGTTTGTCATCAGTACTGATAAACCTGGCCAATTGTGGAGCATAGAGCTCACCCAGATGGTTCCTAAATGCCCTCTTCTCATCAACAGACATCACATGGCATCTTGGGTCACCGGATTGTTGAAAGGGATGAAGCAGACTGATAGTAGACTGGAGTACTATTGCAGAAAATCTGGATACAATTTGATTTTAACATGGATTTGAGTCTTACTTAAGGCCTGTTTGCAATCCTATTTTGTGTCAACAGATGCAAAGAGGGTTTATTGTTTTCTTTCTCTGTTGCATCTGCACTGAAGAGTTCTGAAAAGGCTTTTCAAATACTACACAGCATTTCTTCCATTAAGGTGTTGAGGGAAGGGAATCAGAACAGCTAGAAGCTTGCCGAGAGCAATTTTCCATCATTATTTTTTTTTTTAGAAAAGACTGAATTTGCTGCAGATTCCAGTATTGGGGCAGATCATAGGTCCTGTTCATATGGATTTTTTTTATTGCTTCTACGCCTTGAGGATATGGACAGAGGATGTGGAAAAAGTAAGGCCCATCATCTGTTTGCTCAACTCTTTCCTCACCTGGCTGACTAATTAGTCACATTGGAATCACCCATGGTTACCAGAAATGATTAATGACTTCTTCAGCAAGGAAAGTTTTGCCACTTGCGTAAAAAAGATAGTTATGTGACCTTTATTGAAAAGCCCTCTGTACCTCAAAGAGTTTTACAATTATAAGACAGGCACTAATCTTCCATTTCTGAATAAGATGGTTGAGAAAGCTATATAATCTTGCTGTTCGAGGTGGATAATGAAAGTGATTATCTAGACCCACTTCAATTAAGGCTTTGCCCATTCCAGTGGATGTGGTACATTGGAAATCAGATGAGGAGAAATACAACACTGATGGGGAAGATACAGAGATAGCCCTGATGAAGACATGTAGCAGCCATTAGGAAAATATGAGAGTTTGGCCCATAAAGACAGGACGTGGTGAACACTCAAGATTGCCCACCTTGGTTCTCTTCGGTATAAGACAGAGTGAAAGAAAAATTCAGCCAGGCTTTCCGTTATATATATATATAAATGCGAAAAACTGACTGGCTCAGTACCAGATCTCGAAAACTATACAAGCTACAAGCATGAAATTTGGTACATAGGTTTGTCTTGGCATCTAGGCGCTCACTAAGAAAGGGTTTTTCAAAATATTAATTTTTGAATTTTAATTCCGGATGGGTAGAGGGTTCTTATTGGATAAAATACCAAACACTGTTTGTTACCTTTTTCCTGATTGGAGAGCTTTTGCATCCTGTTTTTTGATTTTGAGTTTTTTGGGAGATCACAATTACAGCGACTCTAATCTCCAAACAGGCGAGGAGCAGCAGGGCAGGTGAGCAGCAGGCCCGAAAATTATAAAATGGGGATGGGGGGAATCCGGCCGAGGCCTGGATTAGATGCTTCTATGTTCTTACCCAACATTCAATTTTCTTGGTAATCCCCGTAGAGGAGCATAGATACCGGCAGCTAGTCTTTTATAACAATAAAGCAAAGTTCCAAATAGTTCCTGTTTTCTGACCTGGCCTACTTTGAAGGGATATTTGCTACCTCTTGTACATCTCTTGGCACCTTTCAACACTACTGACCATGTTATCATTCTGTTGAAGTTGGACATCTGGCAGAGTTGGGCCTTAGGGAAATTGTTTTGCAGAGATTCCAGTCTTTCTTGCCAGGGCTCACCCAGATGGTGATGCTATGGAGTCCCATAAAGCTCTATCATATCCTCTTTTTCAACACATATCAAAAACCATAGGGGAGATTATTTGGAACTTATTTAGAACTTTGGAATGGGGTGCCATCACTATGCTTGTGCCACCCAATTCTACTTTTATCTAATTCTTTTATCTAATTCCACAAAAGCACTCAGCACTCTTCAACATTTGAGCTTGATAACGGGTTGTATGAAAGAGAACAAAATTAAATTAAATTCAGACTATGAGGGGTGCTGTTGGGTAAGGAGAAAATTGAATTCAGAGATGGATGTGGGGGTTACTTTGGTTGGAGCAGCATGTCCCACAAGAACAGCTTTGCACTTTGGGACTTCTTCTTGACTTGGGCTGTCAAGATTTACAAATGATGACTGGATCAGAAAGCCTATCTACTGAACTATAGTCAGTGTGCCAGTTGGGACCCTCTCTTCTTGATCCAGTTGAATTTAGTGACTTGGAGCTGCTTGCTCAGAAACAGTATGTCAGGTCACAATATATAATGATGCAACAAGTACTTATTATTACATATATTTGGTCTAGGCGTGTTTGGGTTAATTCTTTCCTACAAATGCATTTCATACCTAGAAAAGGATAATGTGTGGCCCCACAAAATGTTGGGTAGGTATTGTGGATGTAGGTGTAGTTTTTCTTCATGTTCCTATTTTGATGTTGATTTTTTATTGCTTTTAATCCTCATTCCTCAGAAGCTACAGCTGGTCCAGAATGCAGTAGTGGAAGCAGCAATGGGCAAGCTACGGTATGCTCATGAGTTTCCAACGCTTTATGAACCATACTGGTTGCTGGCTGGCTTCTCTGTACAATTCAAATGTCCCTATATGGCCGTCATGGCATAGGGCCTAGTGATTTGAGGGAACACCTGTCTTCAATAGTCTCTGCCTGTCCAGTAACATTGGACAGAATGGATATGCTCCAGGTGCCTTTGATTAAACAAGGTCATCTATCAGCTACTTTCTCTGTTGCAGCACCTGCCTTCTGAAACAGAGATCCATATGGTTGTCGTCCTGCTGATATTATGAATGTCCTTGAAAACCTGGATGCTCTCCCGGGTCTTGAGGTAGAATGGCTATTGAGTCCATGTTGGTTATATTTTGCTCGCTTGTATATATTTTTTCTTCTGGACAAATATGATTCTTTTCTTTAAGTTTTTCGCTTTTTAAAAGTTTAAGCTGTCCATAGTCATCTGGAGTCTAAATTTAACTTTAACTGAATAAATAAATAAAAAGGGGAACACTAGAGTAGGGCAGTGTTTCCTCCTGTCCATTTTCTTCTCCTTTTATCAACCCAGTCTAAAAACTTTCAACTATGAAACCAGATCAGCAGTTGTACTCTCAAACTGCTGCAATCCTAAGAATGTGTAATCTCAGTCTGATTATGTCCCTGTGAGCCATAAAGGCCTTTTGGGGAGAAAGTGTGTGTGTGTGGGGGGGATGCCCAAAAGTACCCAGATATCCCAATTGTATTTTGCTGAAGCCTGAATGCATGCTGGTCAAAAGTATATGCATTTTAAATCTACTTCCACAGCAGTTCTCTCTTACCTGAAAAGACTGTCCTGTGATATCAAAACAGCTGGAAAGAAGCATTTGCCTCAAAGGCTATACATTCTCTAAGCACTCAAAATTCTTCAAATCCTACTACCCTGTCTCAATGATTTTAACAGAAAGAGGGGATTTGTTGTCCTTAATATTCTTTTCCCAGAAGCAAATAGTACTTAATCAATTAATCAGAAACAGGCTACTTAGAAAACAACCACAAAGATTAAGTCTAAAGCTAGGAAATCGCTTTTCAAACTAGAGGGAAGAGATTGAAGCTTAAAAATTATTTCATCAACAAATACACCCACCCACTCACCCCAAAGACAAATATATGTCACCCTGATACTGAGTACATCATCTGTTTATCACAGTGCCAAGCACATTCTATTTGGAATACACTCAAAAGAGATTGGCCATAAATCCTTCACAAACTGGATTATAGGAAATTGTCTTCTCATTATTTGCCAATGCACTTATGCTTTGCTAGAGCTTCACAGATACAAAAGGACCATGACAGGGAATAGAGATGGGCAGAAGAGTTCTGCCATTCATTTGTCTCCCCATAAAGAAATCTATCTAGCTTTTATCTTCCTTTTCCCAAAAAGCCCAAAGGCTAAATGAGTTTATTTCTCTTGGGTGAAGATGTCAACAATCAAAAAAAGGAGTTATTTTGGAAGGCGACAGGCCGTGTTCCATCAATTTCCATTCACATTAATTTCCCCATTCCCCTGTACCTCCAATCATAAGAGCTTGCTTTCATTTAATGAAGACGTAAGCTTGTCCCTTGGAGGGACTGATTTCCCTGCTATATCATTAACTTCAGAACTAACAGATACATATATGGAAAATGATGTTCATATAAAACTCAGTCATTTATTTAGTAATCAAATTTATACAGCCGCCCATATTATCAAAGGCACATGGGCGGGACATAAAAAATAAAACAAACAATATAAACAGATAAAATTCCCCACCACCTCCCCAAAATCATAGCAATAAATAACATTGAAAACAAAATACTAACCCTGGGTGAAAGGAGGATAGATATGGCCCCCTCAGCAGTGGAGCTGTCAAGACAAACCTCTGCTTCTCTGAGAAGCACAAGCCTTGCAGGGTAACCAGGTCTTGAGGGCCTTTTGAAAAATCAAAAGGGATAGGGCCAATCTAATTTCAGGGGAAAGGATGTTTCATAAGACAGGAGTCATAGCAGAGAAGGCATGTCTCCTGGGATCTACCAGGTACAGATCCCTGGCCAATGGTATTTGCAGCATGTCTTCTCTGTGAGATCTAATGAGACCGGCTGATGTAACTGTGGAGAGACGGTCTCTATCTCACCTTTTCTGCATTCAGTTTTTAAGTTTAGTTTATTTTAAGTTTAGTTTGCACTAACAACAAAACAAATGTGGGGCAGCCTTCCTCAACCAGATGCTCTCAGATGGGTTGGTATTACTGCATTCAGAATTCCCACTCAGTCAGTCATACAGTTATCCTTATGACGATCAGATAAATCAGTTAAATTCTTCACATTTAACAAAGGCTTGGAGAGTACTGGTAGAAGCATACCAACATATTTATTCTTACAACACATTAATTATTTAAAAGTGTATTATGAGATTGCTGGATATCCTAATCGGCACTGACAAATTCCATTCCTAGAGATACTTAAAAAGCTTAGTCTAACATAAAACATTTATTTAGCAAAACTATTATCCGCAATAACCAAAACATAATAAGACATCATTGCTGCCATCCATTTTTGACTGGTCTTAAGACTGTAAGACTAATGAAAACACTATTCTCCATTAACTCTCAAAACAGGTAGGCAGCAGATGAACTTTTATGCCCTCAAAGAATCCACAGGGTTTAAGATATACAAAATTTATTAACAGATGTTCACTCTAGTAGGCAAAATGCAGCTTTTTGCTCATTCCTTTTCCATATTCAGGATCGATTATATAGAGTCAACAAGGTTAGATTTTAACACCAGACCTAGAGCATGCTGAAAAAAACCTTACAAATATGGCAAAGGCATTACCTGGTAAAGGTCACCTTCTTCCTCTTGGATGTCCTTGTTAGGCAAACTGTGATGTCGTTCATATCCAGTTCTGCAGACACCATTGGGTTGCCTGGCTAGGTCCAGATGGTGATCACTGGTGGATGGGGTCATTCCTTGAGTGGATGGTGAATGTCCTTTGCGGGAAACTGTTTCCTTTCGATGATGGATCAACTTTCTGATAAGATAGCAAAGAATCACACTGAGAAGGTAAGTTTCAGGAATGTTCAACATATGAATGATACGAGCTGAAATCTATACATAAGATTTTTAAAAAAAAATCAAGGAAGAAATCAAGCTTTTTTCATTACCTATATGAAGTAAAGTAAGGTATAGGAAACTAAGAAGCCCCTTATAGTTGAAGAAATTCAATTACAAAGGATTAATGCAACAGAGATGGAGACAATCTGGTGGTTTTTCAAAAGTTACTGGATTCAGTCTCAACCGGCATGGGTAATGGTCAGGACTGATGAAAACTGGATTTAAAAGCATTTATGGGCCACAGATTCTTTTAGCTTTAGAGTGACACTTTTATTTTAGATTACAGAGCATCTAGCTTCATAGTAAGTCATCATGTTCTTAGTTAAAGGGATTTTTGAAATAGAAATGTAATTTTAATAGTCATCCAAGAAGTTTGTTTGCAGCAAATGGATTCTCCAAAAGCTTCACATCTTTCTGCTCTATCAATGAATTCTCTGTATAACTTGAGTTTTTCCTTTTCTTCCATACCTAGTCTTTAATCTCATTTATCTCTAACTTTGTTTGGTTGTCTTTTTAGGGTACTACTGCTTTCTCTCTTGGATTCGTTCATTCATTCATTCATTCATTCATTCATTCATTCATTCATCTTGATCGTCAATTTAAAACAGCACCCTCTTCTGCTTTTCCAAATTATGCTATGCCTTCATAATCCTTGATACTGGTCTGCAAATCAATATTCAATTCTTTGGAAACAAAGGCACTCCAAGGGGGAAACCAGAAATATCACCATACCGTGTGACTTAAATGAAGTGCCACATGAAGAAAAGATGAATGAAAGAAAGAGAGAGTCAGCTCAGTATCTCTTATAATTCCTAACGTGGTTCTAATTATGACAATGTAAGGTTTAATTGCATTTTCGTTCAGATAACCATATTTTCATACTGTGCTGCTTGCCCTTGTTTGTTTTACTTACTGAAGGACATCCCTCTGTTCCAAGTTGTATTTTCCTCCATTCTTCATTGCCTCATTATGAATGGCTTCAATAGCTCTGTCAATAGATTGCAGAACCACATCTTGTTCTAGCACCTAAGGAACACAACATATGCCACATTAATCATATTCATTTTCCCATCAAGGTTTATAAATAGCAATATGGGATTGACAAATGTAGCCATCTTACATCTGTCGCATAGGTAGCCTCTGAAATATGTTCAATTTTTTTGCAGTTATAACCCACAATATTCATTTATAAAAAAATCCATTTCCATTTACTACTTGATAAAGGTATTTGTTACAAATTCTTTTGAAATAAACCGAATGAACAGGGTGTGTTTTTTTTCCGGTATACAAAATGGATTTTGTCTGTGTAAGATTTATTGGTAGAATAGAAAAAACATTTGTTCTGACAGCAATGGAATATGCATCACAGTTCTACTCACACATCCTAGGCCCTGGAGTCCCTGCAATTCATTACATTAAGATCAATACCAAAACTTCAGAGGTACAAACCAGCCCTTCAGATCAATTTCACATTCAAATTGCCAGAGTGACTCTTCTACAATCATTGTGAAATAGGTTAAAATTTTACATTCATCTCTTTTTGGTATTGCTGCTCACTTTTGGAAAAGCCCAAGAGCTATATTCCACCCATATCCTAGTCATGAAAAAAATCTAGCAGCTAGAATTGTACATACTGTATATACTTTCAGGCACTGGACAGTGTAATAACTATTCTCCAAAGTAAGCATTCAGCTAATGTAATGTTTATGCAACACATTTTGTACCAAATTATTATTTACACTCCAAAATTATACTGAAACAACAAACAGTAATTATTCTTTATATTGCCTTCAAGTAACATTGCAAATCTTAAATACAGAATTTCCTAAGGTCACCCGGCCATGGCCCATCATCAGCTTTCCCCATTTTGGTTTCACGTAGATATGTTCAGCGCCCACAATTTCTAGACAGTAGGGTTTTATGAGAGTTACAGTTCGATATATCTTGAACTGAATTAATGACAGTCCTGCATACTCTTTCTTTGGCTAACTGTAAATGTTACTGCTTTGAACTTGAAGATAAGGTTGGAAGGAAACAATGAACAGTAAACAATGTTTGGAAAGCATCATGCAGTACTAATGTAACATTATCTCTCTTGCTTGAAAGAAATTATCTAAAACAACGTTCATGGAAAATATGCAAATAAAATATCAAATGATATGTCATTTCTATCTTAAAAAACCTTCTCATGCTATTTATCAATCATCTTTTAACATCATTATGAGATACCATAATTGTTCCATGAAGACCAAGATCAAATTATACACACCATTCTCCAGAACAATACGTATGTATCTTTATCAGCTAAAATGACCAATTAAGGTATTCAAAATATCTATGTCAGTTATCATCACATCTAGGCTTCCTCTGGTTCTTCTACTATCTCTCCTGCAGTCATTCATTCATTAAATACTTCAACTGAAATTTCCTTGAGCTATATTTCTGTGACACATTGCAAAATAATATGCATACATAATACTTCCAAAGCTACCATTTTACATTAAGACAGTGTGTCTTTAAAAAACAGATATTATCTCTTAAAATTTAATTAACACTAAACAACCCTACGGCCTGTACAGTCTGATGTGACCAGAATCTTCTCCCTCTGTATTATTAAATTCTCGTTGTGTTTATCAGTTTGTACCCTCAAGTTAATCGAAATGGTGCATTATACTGCAATAAAGTTTGAATTAAGTTACCTAAAATACACAAACTTAAAGAATGTATAAATATTTGGGACCCATCACTAGAGTGGAATTGAAATTTCCATAAGGTTCTGGCATTGCATTTGCAAAATTGTGGCAGATGCAGTGTCCCTCTAGTCCCATGAACATGATTTTCAATGCTCCCTGCGGTTTCCTATAACCAAAGTCAATGAGGAAGCCAGCATGCCCATGGTCATTCTGTTGATGTGCTTAGGTAAGTAACAGAATAACAGAGTTGGAAGGGACCTTGGAGATCTTCTAGTCCAACCCTCTGCTCAGACAGGAAACCCTATACTATTTCAGGCAAATGGTTGTCCCATCTCTTCTTAAAAACCTCCAGTGTTTGAGCATTCACAACTTCTGGAGACAAGTTGTTCCACTGATTAATTGTTCTGTCAGGAAAATTCTCCTTAGTTCTAGGACAATTCTCTCCTTGATTAGTTTCCATCCATTGCTTCTGGTCCTGCCTTCAGGTGCTTTGGAAAATAGCTTGACTCCCTCTTCTTTCTGGCAACCCTATCATGTCTCCCCTAGTTCTTCTTTTCATTAAAGTAGACATAACAAATTCCAGCAACCGTTCTTTATATGATTTAGCCTCCAGTCCTCTAATCATCTTTGTTGTTCTTCTCTGCACCCTTTCTAGAGTCGAATACTTCATGTGATCTTGATTCTACCCCTCTGTTAATGCAGTCTAGAACTGTGTTGGTAAATATTATCCTATTATTAAAGTTCATTTGCCACTACAATTATTTTTCTATTTATGATATATACTTTTCTTACATGATCACGGGACCATCCTGAGGTAAAAACCATATGGTCAACCTAAAATTTAATGTTCACTCTGGTCACATCAGACTGCACTACCTTTCTCTCAAATGATGTCCCAATGGGTCACAGGGTTATCTAGTCCAATTTAAAACTGGAGTATTGGAAATTGCAAAGATAGTCATTAGTTGATAATATGAGTTGACATGGCTTTCACCAAATTCAAAAATACCCTACTCATGTGCACTTATTATACATTAGTTATCTTTTTTTACAGAGCAGCATAGGGCAAATTGCAGAAATGAATCAATTTTGAACTTCCCTGACAAAATATAGTAAGAGCAAACAAAATTCTTTTGTCCCCAAATCTTCCTATTTAGACTTTTGCTTCAGACTATCGCCAAGAAGATGAGATTCATTCCCCCTCAACGAAAGAGAGCTTGTCTTTATAATATTGATGCCTTTGCAATAAAACCCCGACGTTTATTGAAGACCCACCTGTTCGTAGAGGCCGGGCTGGCCTGAGTTTACATTCCTACCTCTCTGCCATGTG
>JANHFO010001632.1:0-12218 GCA_032468095.1 Pareas carinatus
ACCTATTTAATATAGCAAAATTTAAAAAGCTTATTTAATTATAACAAAATCATAAATGCTTATTTAATCATAACACAATATTTAAAGATTGTTTCATTGTAGCAAAATTATTAAAGTTAGCTTAATTATTACAAAATAATTGAACTTTCCTTTAAGTATTACACATTTTAGCGTGATATTTATTCCTGCTTGAGAGAGAGAATAAGAGAGACAGAGACACACACAGAGAAAGCAAGACAGAGAGAGAGATGGAGAGACACACAGAGAGAGAATGAGACAGAGAGACAGTCATACACACACAATGAGACACAGACAGAGAGAGAGAGAGACAGAGGAGGAGACACACACACACACAGAGGAACCATACAACTATATAAATTCAAATAATCTCCAGATTTTCCTGTGGATTACCAAAAATTTCTCGTGGCCCACTTTTGGACTCTGGCCCACAGGTTGGCGACCACTGGTCTATTCCACATGTTTCTAACTTACCAAGAAATAGGTTGTGGTCTACTTTGTCAAATGCCTTCCTGAAGTCCAAGTATATCGCATTTCACTGGTCTGCTAATTTAGTTACTTTGGCAAATAATGCAATCAGTTTTGTTTAACATGATCTATTTTTGACAAACCCATGTTGGCTTCTGGTTAAAACTTTGCAAACTAAGTGTTCGCAGATCTATCCCTTGATTATCTTTTTCAGGATCTTCCCAGGTATTGGTGGCAGGCTGATTGTACTGTAGTTTCCTGGATCCACCCCCCCCCCCTTTTACAGTCGTCTGGTAGTTCCCCAGTGGTCTAGGACCTTTGAAAGTTATAGTTCAGTGGTTCCGACATTATGTCAGCCAACTCAGAAATCTGGAATGTAATCCATCTGGCCTTGGCGATTTAATTCATCTAGGGTGGATGGATGTTGTCTTCTTGTCTATTTTAACTTGTTTTCCTAGACTGTCTTTTACGGTTCTGCTTTTAGTAGGTTGTTTGGGCTGTTTTTCCTTTTGCATGAAGACATATGCAAAAAATGAATTAAGTAGCTCTGTTTTCTCCCTGCTGTGTCTCTTTCATGCCCAATAAAGTAAATTATTTCAATAATAAAATGGGGAGAAGTGGTTATTCTTACATTATAAAGCAAGAGTTGACTGATTGGTCTGTGTCTGTCTCTTTCTTGTACTAAAAATGTCTTGCATGTGCTAACTGTGATGTCAGGTTCTATTCCTATCATGTTAGTCAATAACACTTGCTGAAATGATTAATTGAACACAAAACAAGTCCTAGGGTCTAATTTAAGATTAGCTGGATTCTTGAAACCTGAGCTGCCAGTCTCAATCTTTTTCCAATTGTATGTTAGGTTGAAACACTTTTCTTTAGACCTTCACGAGGATAATGTAATCTACTCCAGAAATATCTCACCTCATCTTATTTTAGATGAGAGAGAAACACCCCCCAACTCCCCCGTCTTTGGGGACAGAAACTGGGTAAATGGAGAAATCTGTACTCGCATCATCTGAGATGTGCTCAACAGAATCTATAACATATGTTTGTTTTAATTTTTCTTAGAATGAGGCATTTATAAAAAACATTATGAAGGAATGAAATATGGCAAATTGGGCAGGAATTTTTCAAAATACAGTGTTTTAACCATTTCTACATCATTTTCAAAGCTCTAGTATTCTGACTGAGACCCCCTTCCCATCCAAATGGCCTATGAGAGATTTTACGCTGATAAGTGTAAAAACATCTCAGTTGGGGCAAAATAAGATGGGAGGGATACTTTTTTACAAAAATAAATGACAGAAAGAAGGTACAAATGTACATTACTTACAAATGCATACAATAAAGATTGAAGTTGATTTAGGAAAGGAAACTATAATAGAGGAGAGGAATGAAAACCTACATAAACTAAAGGAGACTAAGCAAAAATGGGTCAAGCAAGAATTTAAATAAAAATGAGGAATCGAAGAAATACATTATGACTCAGAAAGGGAATCTGACTGAAAATTATTTCAGGGACAACAAAAATACATCTGGCTTAGTATTTCCCAATAGCTATACTGTATCTGATTGAACCAACCATATGATTTATCTCCTTCCTTCCTTCCTTCCTTCCTTCCTTCCTTCTCACAGTATTTTAATAAGCTGAGTCAAGTCAGGCCAAGCCAAGCCAAGTCAAGCCAAACCAAACCAGCCTCTTATTTATTTAAACTCCCCCATCCTCTTTTTAATGGAGTATGTTAAAGAAAGAAGTTATATATCAGACAGGTTATTCTGCAGAGGATTTTTGAAGACTGCCCAGGTCTTCTAAATGAATGATTTCAAAGCTACTTTGAAATGCAGCCTTCAGTGTGGAATTCAGCTTTGTATGTTTTGTCTTTACTTGGCATAGCACAGTTGTATGTTTCAAGAATGATTGCAACCTTTTTAAGGTGTTGCAAATGCATTTCCATGCATTTTGCTCTTATTTTGGAAAGCAAATCTGAAATACTCAGAAGTGCAGCAATAGTTGGACTGCATCTTTTTCCTGTGAAAATTGAAAACCAAACATTAATTTTTAATTCAGTTTCTACTGCTGAAAATCATCACTAATTTTTCTATATTCAGCTTACAGACATTACTGTAGGCACATTGGGAAGCAATTGATACGGTTTTCCATTGTAATATAAAATGATTTCTTCTAAAACAATCTGCAATATTCTGTCCTCAGAGATGTAGTTGGCCCTTTTGCTAGGAAATCCTAGCAAAACATCAGGAGGACATACAAAGCTAGGTGAACTGGCTTGGAATGTCCACATAATTAAGTACAGGCCTAATATTTCATCTGCAAATAAGAGATACAAATCACAATCATTTAACAAAAATAGTGTGGTTTTAAAAGACATCTTAGAAACCAAGCATATGTCTGGCTGTAGTTTATGCCCCTTTTCCTTTCCTTATAAATTGGACATATATAGTAGAAAAATAGATGAGAACTTTAATGGCTTTGCTAGCCATTGCTTCTCACTGGACTTCTCCTTCCCCATTCACAATTCTCATTGACTAGAAGCTTTATCGAGATGTTGCATCCAGTTTGATGTCCTGCTTTGTTGCTTGGACACAACTGTATGCATTTCTTTTGTCTGGTTTTTTCATATAGTACAATGGTGAAACAAAACGAACACATTCTTTTGTGGTGTGACTGAAATTTTATAGAATGAGATAAGAGAGAAGAAGGATGCAAATATCATATAATGATGGTAAGATTAAAAAGGATACCTGTGCTCATTTCTTTTTTTAAAGTGCACTCCATGTTATTTCATTCCATACATTTGGTGCAATAAAATGAATTGTTAATCAAAATGCATCAGGAATATTGGGTATTCTGCAATCTATTGATTCAAATGCTAACACAGAGCTACCCTTCTTGTCTGCAAAAATTTGGTTGGCCACTAGATGGACACAAAGTGTTACAGTTTTACAATATCCACCCAAACTTTTGTAACTGAATCTGGTAACCCAATAAAAAGAAGCAAGTAGCAGGGAAGCAATCCTGCTCAGTTGTCATTGTGAATGGGAAGAGTGTCTTTTATGGAGAGGTTGTCATTTGACACAATTATTTAAAAGGACTAAAGCAAAAAACAAAAGCAGGAAATGCTAGATCCTATTTAAATCTCAGAGAAAGGGACTGAGAAGGCAATTTTGGTGGAATGAATTTTAAAGATAAAGAAATGTAAAAACTGGGCTAATAATTATGACTATTTAAAAGTTATTAAATAATGTGAAATTTTGAACTAGAGACTGATTTTTCAGCCTGAAACATGTCAATGCGTATATGAGGGAGAATATATATATATATATAAACAAATATGAACTTCACCATTTTATATATAGGTATGTATTACCTTCCTAAGGCATAGGAGAACCCCAGGCCTCTAGGCCTTTGTACGAACCAGTTTAAATCAAAACAAAACACTGTGAAATCAACAGATATAATGTGAATAGATATAATCTGTTAATATTATCTATAGCATTATGGAGGTAAGCGAAAACAGTAACAAAATCAATATAAATCCATCAGGGAAATAAAATCAGCAACATTTAAAGAAATGTCTTAAATTGCCTGAGAAAACCAAAAGGTCTTCACTGTGTGCTTTGTTTTCTATTTTTCTTTTTTCTTTCACTTATTACATCCCTGTTTCTTTTTTTTAAAGTTTAGCTGGTATTGGATTTTACTATTATAATCAAAATTCTTAATAAAATTATATATAAGAATTGTAAAAAAAGAGGAGAAAACCGGAGCAACTCCTCTTTAAAAATAATTTTATTAAATATAATTGTAAAAACACATTTTAAAAATAGTTTTGATGTTGTCTTATGGTTTTTAAAATATTACTATAATTTATGTTGAATTCGCATTTATTAATTTGTTTATTTATTTGTATTCCATTTTTATTATTTTTACAAACTGATCCAGGGAGTGAATATATTGAACACAGCTTCCTTCTCCTATTTTCCCCACAACAACAACTCTATAAGGTTTGTTGGGCAGAGAGAGATTGACTGGCTCAAAGTCACGCTTTTAGCAAGGAGTAAAACGCAAGAGTCTCCTGCTTCCTAGTCTGGGGCCTTAACCACTTGCCCAAACTGATTCCCTTGTATAGATGGCATTTATATATTGGGTTGTCTGCTACTTCAGTGAAGTGAGACCGAAATATTTTTTAACAAATATTAAACATATGCTCATGTCCTTCTAGAGGGTTTCTAAAAGGAAAAGAAAACAGAGAGCTCTTTTCCTTTATTCTGCTTGCTGAATTTCAGTGATTTTAATGAAGACCACTTTAAATAAGTCCAATGAGTCTCTCAACATCATTGGTTTCTGTCAATTAATGACTTTAGTGAAAGTAGAATGTAATATATCTAAGCATGGCTTTTTTTATGAGGTGGCTGAGTTTTTTTCTGAGTACAGAAGGGAGTAAACTGCTCCCTTTGCCTTTTAACTCCAGACTAGGGATTTTAGCAGGACTGTCGCTAGACGACACACTCTTTTTTATAACAGCAAGACCAGGTGCCTCATAAAGAAAAGCTTGATAGATTTCCCCCAACCACACACACACACAAGCCAACAAAGAGAGGAAGAACCTATGGCTCAGGAGTTAAGACATTAGCCTAAAATGTAATCCATCCCATGTTCGAATCCCCTCCAGGGTATACCTGGTTGATGTAATCTAATAAGCTAGAAATGGCCATCTGAGATTTCCTTTCTTTCTTTGCCACCTTATAAAACTTTTTGCTGTTATACCTAAGCAGGATACAAGAACACACAGTTTGACACAATTCCAATACCCTGTGAGGTTGCTTGTTTCTGAGTCTGAGTTTGCTCGGCTGAGGTTGGTCTCAAGTGTGGATCTTCAGGCTCTTAATCACTACTATACCATGGAAAGTAGGATTTCTGGGCTTCCACTAGTGATCTTTCCAACTGACTAGTAAGTCAGACTTACTAGTTTTCTTATTGAAAATTATTGGCCATCGTGTTCTTTGCCATGAAAGTCTCAAAGTTTTACACTCTTTGTACCTCTTTTTCAAAAATATGTTCGTTTTTGTTCTCTTCCCTTGGGCCAGACTTCCATTTTTGAACAAAGTATTTTTTACCCTGAAAGGGTCTTTGTTTCTTGCTTTTTATAGCTTTTTATCACTATTATATTCTCTGAAATATGAGGTATTATGGAAAGCTTCCATTTTTGTAGTTGAATAAGCTCCAAACGTTCTAGAGATAGCATAATTACCTGCATTTTTCACATCTCTTTTACTAGTCTCCTGCTTGAGGAAAGTGTTATTTTGACATCAAATTTATTGGGGAGGGTGCGTGTGGGAGACCATCATCAACTGAAACATGTGTTGAATGTATACAATTATGGGTCTTATTTTCCACTGATTCAATCAGACAATATGAACAAAATCCCAACATTACTAGGATTACACTAAAATAAATCCACAATACAACTGATCCGCTTAACTCTCCATGAGCACAAAGAGGACTCCAATTGTAATTGTTTACAGTGAAACTATAAAGATTTAGATTTATTTGAACTAATTTTCACCATGTTCACTTCCTGTTTATTTTCTGTTGGGTGTATATACATACTGTAAGCTTGTAAAATCAAATCAAGGGTAGAGATGGTTTAATGACAATAATAAAACCCTGCTAAAGTCCTAAGTAAACTCAGTTTATGTTTGTGCCATAGTCTTTTGTAATACAAATATGTTAAAGCAACCACTTTTGCTACCTTTTTGTTAGGGGGAATGTTTTACTTGAGACTTACTGGAAGAATAGTTGTGGAAACTATTCAGCATGTTAAATCCTAGGGGGTTATGACTGTTGCATCTCTTGTATCAGCAGAAATGTTTAGTATTTTATTGCTTCTGGCATCCTCTCTAAGGTTCCAGGACATCAAACAAATCGCCTCTTCTGCAGTTGCTTCAGCGGGGCAAAGGAGCACATCTGGCATATGGGAGATTGATTGAGGAAAATAGGGATTATGCAGGAGGAAGGAGAGACCACTGAAAAAGTATGGGAGAGAAGAAACAGATGCCTACAGAAGTCTGTGTAGAAATAATAGACTGTGAAGACTAATAAGAGAACAAGTTGAGAAAAGTAAAGAACACTGACAATGGGGAAAAAATGAATTATTATCTTTTAGGCACATGTTATCACCTTGATGGATATACAGTAAATACACATTTCTCCCTGGATTTTAATTTGCCTTCTCATGACCTTCTCCCCTTTTCTCCTGGCATTAAATGAACATGGTCTTGCCTCAGTTGGACCTTATATACCATTACTTTTCCTAATCCCTAATCACTTGAAATTATTTTGAAAACAATTTGAATCCTATCAGGCCAGAAATGCAAAGCACCACACATAGAAAACCATAGCCAGACCTGAGCTGCTGCTGAGGAAGTCACGAAGGAAAATATATCCTGCCAAAGAGAAGGGGAGACCAATAGAATTTGGCCTATTTCATTCCTTTTTACTTTGCCTGGACTACAAAAGAATGGAGAAACCAGACTGTGGCATTTCTCCTTTCTATCTTACGGCCTTTAGCTACCACACTGACTCTCTGAATAACATATCTGATCCATATAATTAAGCTGTCCTCCTCCTCCTCCTCCTCCTCCTCCTCCTCCTCCTCCTCCTCCTCCCATCCATAAACAATCCACTTATTTGATTGGAATCAGCAAACATCTTAAGATAAGAGTAGTAACCTGACAAAGGGGATTCTCTGCTGAGGTAGTTATCAGGAATCGTTGGTATTTGTACATTACAATATCACAGTATGAACATGACGATGTGATGTGAAGTTACTTCTTGCTGTAATAAAAAAGTGTGTTACTTAGTAATACGCCTGCTAAAGCCTCTAGTCTGTGACCAAAAGGCAAAGGGAGTAGTTTATTCCATTCTGTACTCAGAAAAAAACAGGTGCCTCATAAAAAAGCTCTAATATTCCTATTCCTATTCCTATAATATGGCTAGTTAAGGCCCCAGGCTAGAAACTGGGAAGCTGTGAGTTCTAGACTCGCCTTAGGTAGGAAGCCTTGGGTCAGCTCCTCTCAAAGGAGACTATGGCAAGCAATTTCTGAAATCTTTCCCAAAACACTTCATGGGCCAGTTGCCAGAAGCCAACACTGACTCAAATACATGTGCACATATGTACATATGTACCCGCACACTTGTGTATGCATCCACATGTGCACAAATACACTTATTTTGAAGTACCTGGATTTGAAGATGCTACCTATATGTATTCTGAACATATATAGTAGTATCGTGTTTCCCCGAAAATAAGACACTGTCTTATATTAATTTTTGCTCCCAAAGATGCACCAAGTCTTATTTTCAGGGGGTGTCTTATTTTTCCACTGAGGCCACCCAGAACCAGAAGTCCACGACATTGCACTTCCTGTCTGCTCCGGCTGCGCTGGAGAGGAAGCCTTATTATCGGGGAGGTCTTATTTTCGGGGGATGCCTTATATTTCAGCAAGTGGCAAAACTGTAAGTAGGTCTTATTTTCAGAGGATGTCTTACTTTCGGGGAAACAGGATAGTATAATACCTTAAATTTGGTTCAATGGCTTGAATAAGTATATACAAGTACTCCACGACTTACACAAGTTCATTTAGTGACTGTTCAAATGTACAAGGGCTACAAAGGCACTGAAGAAAGTGACATGACCATTTTTCACAACCGTCGCAGCATTCCCCATGGTCACATGATCAGAATTCAGACACTTGGCCACGGACTCATATTTATGATGGCTGCAGTGTCCCGGAGTCATGTGATCGCCTTCTGCAACCTTCCGACCAGCAGAGTCAATGGGGAAGCCAGATTCACTAAACAACCCTGCTACTAACTTTACAACTGCAGTGCTTCACAACAACTGTGGCAAGAAAGGTCGTAAAATGGAGCAAAACTCACTTAAAAAATCGCTCAGCAACATACATTTTGGGCTCAATTGTGGCTGTAAGTCGAGAGCTACCTGTATGAAGAGTAGAAGTAGAAGAGAAGAGAGGGGAAAGGTTTGCTGTGACCCGCATTACGACTGCTTTCGAAAGAGGCAAATCAAAGAAAGGCAAAGGTAAGGTAAAGACCTAGGAGTGCAGCAGCAGGTTTGTGGATCCTTCAGTGAAGGCTTAGCCAAGAACAGAAGGAGAAATAAGATACACCAATAAAACTCCAATGTCGACAACAGCCAGCAGGAGAGAACATAGGACGCTTTTATTTTGCTCATCGGTCCAAAGGATTTGCCTCCTGCCCCAGTTTGAGAGAGACTATGGAAAAGACTCAAGAATTGCATCTGATTCTTTCCGGCAACAGTTCAAAATTCTGCTGGAAGAAGGTACATCTTCCATTTTGAATAAACTCTTCATTCATAGAGAAATTATTGATGTTTGTGAAAGTGGAAGATTCACAAAATCAACAAATAGCTCAAGATTATAAGCTGCCTGCCTTTCTAATATACAATGCCCCTCTAATATACGTTATAAGGATTCCTTTGCTCCTGAGGTACAACTAACTAAGGCCACTCTAAAATATGCTATAAGGATTCCTTTGCTCCTGAGATATAACTAATTAATAGTTTCCATGCTAAACCACACAAAGTCAATATTGTGTTTAGCCAAAGCATTAAATTTTTTAAGTGCATGGTAATATTATATAAGGTTTGTATGTTTTTTTTACCGAATTTCCCATCAAGGTCTAAAGTATCTAGCTTTAGTGTAGAACGGTGTGTACTTAGCATCACAGTGATTGCCTTGGAAACTAGAAATCACATGATATGCCCCAGCTACTGGAGCATGCTCAGTAAGTGAATAAAGGAGGCAATTTTTTCCTCTTTTGTGTTCAAAGCTCTTTGAGACCAACTTTTGTCAGCAACAGCTGTGAAGAATGTTTAATTTGCACCATATCAAGAAGCACAGGACAAATGCCTTGGCAGGATTGAGTCTTGGGTCTGCTTAAACCTAGTTTAATGTAGAACAAAACGACATGCACTTCATTGCTGTGGGAAAGTTCAGGCTCCCAGCACAAGAACTTTCTGAAATCTCTATGTAGGGAAATTATTTCTTTTCATTTATTTTTAAGAGAGAAAAATCAGTCCATCTAGCAAAACATAAACAAGGAGTTTAGTAATTCTCTTTTTGCTTAGGAGAACTTATCCTCGGCCTTCACTCCTTTTATTTTTAAGATATCTCTTCAGGTTTTTTTTTTTAAAGGGGGCAGTTTTTAAATGTCTTCTTTTCTTTGCTTTTCCCACTTGTCACGCCCCTCCACCTTAAAAAAATCCCCAGCTCATTCTTCTGCTAAAAGCAAGAGTGCTGTACTCTCTTTCCGTTTGCATGGGAGTGTGTGCCTAGCATTCCTGAACAGACATTTGCAGCTCCGTAAAGCTTGCAACCAAGTCTGTTCCAATCCAGACTCAATCTGATTTCCTCAAAGAATGAGATCTCTGTTAGAGTTCACTTGAATCGTGCTGCTTTCTGAGTACTTCATTGAGGCCATCCCATACAAAAAGTACAGGGAGCTTCCTTTGAAGTGTTGTTTTTACCGTGACGCTGCTCCCTCGTTTCCCTGATGATGGAGCACAAATTCTTCTTCAAGTATTCCTAGTCAAATGGCTATTAGCTTCAGGCTGCAGAAATCTGGATGACCAGTAGAAATAAAAATCTATCCAGTGTCTGGGTAGCATCTTGAAGTCAGGATCTAGTAGCCTCATGTAAGCTAAGTGTTATAATGTGGAAATGACTTTTGTAGATGGGGTGGGTGTGCGGAGTAGGTGGAGGAAGAGCTGCAGCCAGAGCATCAGTTGAATACAAGGCAGCTTAACCTTCAACAGAAATAGGGATATAGCAAATACACTTTTCCTATTTTGGGGAGCTGTACAGGTGACAGGGCACAAATGTCCTTTCAGACTTGCAAAATTCTGTTAAAGTAAGCATAAAATGAAGTGGAGCTAGTTCTTCTGGGTGTGCTTCTTTTCTGGACTACCTTATAGAGCCGACACAACCATGCTGCACGTATACACACCGGTAGAATGAAGTTGCGAGTGAAAAAGCAGCAGTGTCCTGTACCGTACATCAGAAAAAATATCATTTGGAGGGACATTTGACATTTCTGTGAGCATGATGCCTACTCCAATCAAAGAAATGAATGAAGTGGAATTGTAGTTAGGTTTCTTTATGTTAGAGTCTCTGTATTTATTTACTTTTCATACCTTTTCATTTTGAGAGGTGCAAACCTTTGGTTGTTTTCTGTGTCAGAAATCTGTCTTTGGCCTCTTAGGTCAAAGATTCATTTTAAGGTCTTGAAAAAGTCCCTCTTGATTAGATATATATATTTTAAATGGAACCATTATGTTTTGGCACTTTATTTACTTTCCCAATTACAGCAACTATAGGAGCTGTGGTGGTGCAGTGGTTAGAGTGCTGTATTGCAGGCTAACTCACTACTGGCTGCCAGCGGTGTGATTCTGACTGGCTCATGGTTGAATCAGCCTTCCACTTTTCTGAGGTTGGGAAAATGAGGGCCCAGATTTTGGGGGGCAATATGCTGACTCTGTAAACCACTTAGAGAGGGCTATTAAGCACTATGAAGCTATATATAAGTCTAAGAGCTATTACTAATGTTATCTTTATCGAGATCTTATTTTAAAAAGTAAGTCTACGTCTTATACTGTAGATTTCTTTTCTTAAAAAAACCCCAAGACTGTTGGACAATGTGGAAAAAGAAAATGAAAATAGAGGGTGATTTTTGATATCTGTCAATAATTTGGAAGATGGGCCAAATAATAATTGAATTAAGCTACTATAATTGAACATTTGTTTGTGATCAAATAAAAGTGTGTCAATTCTTTTTAAAATTAGCTCTGATATATTTCTGAAAAACGGACTTGAAAATTATTATATACAGCAGTTGAAAAGGAGCTATTAAACATTAACTCTGGGATTGTTCTGTGGAATAAAAATGGAGCAAAGTGTAGAAGGCTGGAAGAAAAAAGACTTTGATCATCTAAGATGGTCAAGAAATATAAACAGGAGACAAAATGAACTAGGTTTTCTAAAATAAACAGGCAGGAAGATTTAGGAAAGAATATCAAACATTAACTTTAGGATTATGCTGAGACATAAAAGTGGAGCAGAGGTAGAAAGCTGAAAGAAACACTTTAGTAAGAGATTTAAGAAATATCTGTAAGAGTAATGTAATAAGAGGAAAGAGATTTGCAATATATATGTATAATGTGTGTGTGTATATAAACACACACATACATGCATACACATAGATATGCATACATACATACATACATACACTACAGAGAACTCCTGGCTTGTTGGCAGGGTATCTGCCTGGGATGCCAGATTTTCAGAGTTCAATTCCCAGTAAAACAACCATGTGGCTAGCTGAAGAGAACTAAAGCACACAGTTCAGCTGGATACAGGTTCTGTTAGTATTTGTATGAAGGCGCAGTCTTTGCTCAGCTTTTCTCATGGACTACGGTGTAAAGGAAAAGGGTGAGAGAATCATGTATATTCTTTTAATCATCTATAGTAAATACGGAATATACAGGTAAACATAAATACATACATACAACATAGATGAATGTATCAGACGTCTAATTTAGGTTTCATTTTATTTTGAGATTTTGTTGTGAGTAGAGACCAGGGGGGGGGCAGATGCAGGAGGACGAAGAGGAGGAAGA
>JANHFO010001632.1:110899-121044 GCA_032468095.1 Pareas carinatus
TGCCCTCGATCCGACTGCTCACCCCTCCCTTTTCTCCCGAGGGAAAGGCTTCCAGCCGCCTAACAGCTGATTTTAAGATGTCAGAGCGGCTTGACGCAGTCCCCGGGCTGGCGGACTCTAAGAGTCCGTCTTTCAATGCCTGCGGTGCCACCAGAAGCCCGATAAAATGCATTTTCTATACACACCCATATATAGTTGTGTCAGTTGTGTATTAAGATTTATATATAACATATGTATTTTCATATTCGTGCTTTATGGAGAAATGCACTGCAGCAAAAGATGTGCAGAATTCTCAACTCTATTCCATCCTGAACACATCAAACTGCTGTGATTTTAGCTATTTCCAGAAGTAAATCTTCCAGCTAGAATTGGTTTGAGGTGTATTGAACATCCTGATATTTTTGTCCAGGTTGAGACCACTTGAAATTTCATACATTGCAATGTTTGTGAGAGGTGGGTGGGGAGAGACAGGAAAAATAAATTCAGCCATATGCAAATGGAAACATGTTCTACTCGCAAGCCTTAAGTCAATTTGCACAAACGCAACTTGTGGCCAAATTGAAAAGAAGTCTTTTATCTTTTTGTTATTTACATTAAAGCTCATTTGGATTTCAATGTGAAATCTAGTTCCTTTGGATAAAAAAGAAGACAGATGCAAGTGAGTGTTGATATTGAAGAAAACAGCAGTGATAGCATTCTATCTGTCTGTCTTATAAAGTATAACCTAGTACATTAATTTACTGGGAAGAAGGGGTTTCCTAAGCAAAATTTCTCTCTTTTTTCCCTGAAGGATGCATAACACATTCCTCCTTATTTCAGGGCATCTTCATATTTTTCTTGGTGAAATATAAACCTTTGAAGTACAACAACGTATATATATACCCAGACTGGGGTTATGGTATTGGATGGATGATGGCGCTCTCCTCCATGGTCTGCATTCCTTTGTGGATTTGTGTAAAACTGTGGAAGTCAGAAGGAACCATCTTGGAGGTGATGTTTGTTTATTTTACAAAGCAGTTTGATAATAGTATAAACCCAGGAAGAAAAATTATGATATACATATTTCAGTGAATCCTGAGTCTTTACCTTCTGTTGGTAGTACTTCACATCTTATGGATTTCTGACTGCCTATTATTGTGGTGCAACAGATACAGATGTCGAATGTTAGCAACCAAATTATTAATTTACCTGGATTTGAGAATGGGTTAATTATACCTGAGAAAGAACCAAGATACAGCTTGGAAAGATGCAAAAGCTGCCCAAACAGCATGTTTTACATTTTAGGAAGGTTTCTTTGGAGGCGCTTTGATAATCACAAGCTTATTTAAGGATTTATTCCACAGCATTCACTTGAGTGTCACAAATGAATAACTTCTCTAATGTTGATTAGGTAGCATGTAAACATTTGTTAAGAATGCTATATATGATGTCAATACATGAGCATAAGAAAAAATATTTCATGAAACATTTTAAAACTCAAACTGCTAGGGGGTGATTATTCAGAACTGGAAAGGGTGTTATTTTATGCACAGCATAGCCACATTATTTTTATCTTAAGTAATCTATTATGGGATGAATGGAGAACACATTATTAGAGCTGTGGTATGCCTTAGATTCAATTCTAAAGAGGTGCTTTCAAATAGGCTACACTTTGAACATATCACCTAACTATTCCTGTCACTACAACTGACTAATCCTGGAAGGAGATGTGACTGCTTTAATGAGGTATAGACTGGTGCTGCATTCATCCTCTCATGCTTTCTGACACATCTCTTCCAAACCTAATCCAAATACATCATAGTCATATTACATGCATGCATATACATACATACACACATATTTAGATTTAGATAGTTTTAGATTTGCCCCATGCAATACCAATATATATTATGATGTTAAAACCCTAATATCTTCCAGAACCACTGCTTAAGAAGTGCAGTATGTGTGAACTAGATTTTAATGAGTTGGCTATAAGGATGACAGAAAAATCTTTTTTTTAAATTTCTTTCTATTTTCCAGAGATTCAGAAAACTGATTATAGCTAGCCCAGATCTGAAAATGAGAGGAAAGATCAGAGCTGGCTCATATGTTGCTACAGCAAATGACTACGACGCCAAACTGAAAGGTGATGGCAACATTTCAGCCATTACAGAAAAAGAAACACATTTCTAAATGGACTTTCTATATAATTTTTTTTTGTAAAAATGAAGACATAAATAAATAAATGAATGAATACTTCACTTAATTATAGAAACCAGCTTGTTTTGCACAACTTTATTAACAAGTTAATTTTAAAGTGAACCTGTATAATTGTTTAAAAGTGATTTTTAATTATTATATAAGTAACAATTATATATATAAATATATATAAAAATGAAATAGAATTCTTTGTTAGTGAAGACTTGTAATATTGTGATTCCAGTGTTTTTATAGCTCCTAGAAGGATCTGTATAATCTGTTGTAAAACGTTTACACTTTTTAAAGGCATGTGTTGTATAGTTACTACACACTATAATTTGTAAACATGTCCAATCTTTTCAGTTTCTACTGTATGTGTATAAAGGGAATCACAATGTCATTATGTTAATATAGGGGTGCTCTCTTCAGATACGTAACTCTGTTTAATACTTAACTTCCTGAATTGGGGCCTGATCCAATACCATGGATGTTGATCTAAATCTTTCTGTGGACCATCAGAGCTGTGTACTGGAGCACTGATAGCTTTCAGTCATGCTTGTGTATTGCTAAGTAAAGAAATGATACAAGCCTACCTTGGCCAGGCCAAACATTGACATTTGGCAAGCCTGCTTTCACAGGTTTTGAGGCAATGCTTTTCTGCTCAACCCTTTGAATCCAATTTCTGCTTTGGACTTGTGTTGTCTTGAATAACACACTCCACATCTCATGGAGTCATCTTGGAAGCTTTTGGGAGTTTCAACCACAGCCTCTTCAATGTATGTATTCAAATATAAGAGATCTAGTTAAGGTGTCCCTTAGAATGAAAGAATATATATTTTATTTATAAAAAGAAAATTAGTAAATGCCTTCTCTAAACTTGTTTCTTTTGCCTGACCTACTTAATATATTTACAAAAATGTGGAGACGAGTTTTGTTTTTTCCTGAATTCTCATAGAAATTATTTTTATACATAAAAATGCTTTTAAGATGCTAGCGATATTAATGGAGTTTGATTTCCCAGGTGTTGTTGTATGGATTTTATTCTTGTTTGTTCGATTCTAATGATTACATAAACTATCTCAGTGTTTTGTATTTGACTTTTGATTTGTTTTTACAGAGAGACATAAAAGGAAGTCATAGTACATTGGTAGGAAATTATATCTTCAGTTTTCTCCAAATTGGTGATACAAGATTTCTTGTGTCTGCAACTCCCAGAATGTGCACCATCTTGCTTATCTACTGACCAGAAATTTGGGGAGTTCTACTTCTGGCTTATTTGGAGGAAACTGGTTAGAGATGGCTTCTTCCATAAATAACTAGCAAAAGTTTCTGTATTTTAAACGCTGATATATGCAAGTGGTAAAAGGTAGCATTTATAAGCATTTTAATAAATCTCTATGTTGTTTCTTTTGCTTTAACACTATAGAAAAATTCACCAATTAATCAGCATGATATGGTATAACAGAGCAGATAAAATTATTTAAAGATTAATCTCAAAGAATAATTTTAAAAATAACTAAACCATATTACGATACTTTGAATTCTCGGGTCTGATATCATTTACTACAGAAAAACTAGCTACAGGAAGAATGGATTTTATTTAAGTATTGTTGAATTTGACTAGCATATTTTTTTCATGGAATGCTTATATTGCTGATTTTTTTAAAAAAAAACCAAAGCAGCAAGCATTCAGACTATTTCAGTTAAGAATCTTTAAGTAGCATGCCACTAAAAAAATCCACAACAAATTATATGCTTCAGCTATTTTATTAGAAGAAAAGTCTGAAGTAATAGTAGGTGATACAAAATGGGAAGGTTCACAGATGCAAAGAACTATGTACTTTTAGTGCAGTAAAAGCACATTCAGATATCCTCTATATTAGTGTTCATATTTCCTGTCAAATCTATTAAACTAATTACATCTTATTATTCAAGGTAGAGAAAAGATGCAATGTAAAGAACTCTTTCATGAACCTTGGCAGTTTAATCTCTACCCCTATAGATTCTATAGGTTCAAAAAACTGAAAGAGACAGTCTTTACACTCATATGTATGCTTTGATCTTTTGAATTATCTTGACAGCAGTAAGTGATAAATTTGTATGATTGACTCTTTATTTGTTTATATTTTCTTCATAGACAGTTATCCATTGCTAGAATCTATGCATTGCCTTTTTCAAGTTATACATATGGTAAGTACCAGGTTTTTTTAAAAAAAACAAATTCAAGTTTTAATTTAGAAGGTAGTGTGTATTCTGCATTCCTGAATCTCCTTATGAGTTCCTATTTTTACCTGAATTACTAAAAGTTACAAATCTATAACTTAAAACTCTTCAGTATCTATGTAAAGTGGTTTTCGGTAATTGTACTCATCAAACCTATACATGTACTATATAAGTATTTTCCATAATGTAAGGTGATTGTCTCAGAAATTATTCCTGTCATAGTAACTAATTGTAATATAGTTTTTTTTCAGGTAGTATAACCTGAAAGAGACTTTAGCCCAATCCTATGCAGACATAAATTCCATTGTGTTCAAAGGACCTTCCTATCTGGTAAACATGAAGAGGATCTTGAGATGATTCACTGATATGGATTGTCACATGTAGAGTGTTGCTTTCATCCAGATGCCCCAACTCAATAACTGTTCTGTGTATATGATTCCTATCTGCTGCTATTCACCAATAGCTTTACACACATTCATGTGGTTTGATATGGTCTAAAGCAATGTTTATTATTTGGTGTCATTGTTACCTTCCACATTTACTTCAATCCATTTAATACTTAAACTTATTTTTAATGTATTGCTGGGAGAATTGGGTTCAGTTTTCTGATTAAGGATTTTTTTTTCTGGAACAAAATGTGAAGATGATAAACAGCAATGGCATTGTGATAACTTCTTTTGATATGCAGTAGGAAACAATAATACTCATTTTTGAAGTATATGCAGTATTATTCAAAAGTAAAGAAGATATGAGATTTATGTACTCTTTTACACAAAAATTTTATTTGGTATTCAAGGAAGCACAACATTTTGTTTGCTTACTTTTTAAAAAAAATTAAAGAAAATGGGTAAATGTGTGTTCTTGCCTTACTTAATCCACTGCATACTTGGCTTGCATTAATGGTACTCTCTTTTTAACAGATAAATTCCTATAATTTTCATGGTAACAATGCAAAAGTGGTTTGCTATATACCCATGGAATCACAACATTCTCTGAATGTCCTTAGACCATTCTATTTGGAAAAAAATAAATGATATTCATCACAACAAAAGCAAAAATGCTGCTTTAGAATTTGATTCTTGGATAGAATCAATTTATTCCATTTCTGCCAGCATTGATTGAAGTCTTAGTATTAATCAATGTGTTACCTGAATGGTTCACATACCTTTGGGTCAGTGTAGCAACATACAAGTCATCCTGATGAGGAGATAAACATACACCTATTAATGTATAAACATAATATATCAAAAGAAGAGCAAGGCCTATCTTTAGTTGGTCTCCATATATCTGACATCAAATATTCACATGATGCCCAAAGTTGTTAATGAAGTAGTACTATCTCAAGTAGCTGTAAGTGTAAAAATCTATATGACCATGGATTCTTTCCAAACAAATGCCTGCAGTTATTGTGTGGATCTGAGACATCAAAAGGACATTTGATGAAGGCAGTGTGGCCTTCACGTATGATACAGACAACTTCACACATGATACATACAGACAAATTAATGTATGGTTATTGTTTACAGGAACATGAATTAAAGTTTTTTTAAACTAAATGATTATACATTTCTTTTACAAAAATTAAAAACTGCTGAAAGGAAGTTTTTTTCTCTTTCTTACACCACTTAAAAATAAATGTGTAGGATCTGTATGATAATTAACAATAATTGGATGGAATACAGCGTGCATAAATTATTTAGACAATTGAATTACTTAAGGTAAGTCTTGTACTCTTACTGATCACCTGAAAATAGAATGATACTTTTTAATGATCTAAACAACTTCTTAATTTCTTTTTGCAGTTTACCTTTCCTGCATATGCAGTTAATGTAAATGGTTTTCTAACATAATGTCTAAGTCTTCAAAGTGCTAATAGTAAATGCCAGGTCTGTCTGCAATAAGATCACATTCATTCACAATTTACTATAACTTTCAGATTTTGAAATTGATAATAGTCTTACCAGGTACACTAGATAGGAAACACAATTAGACAAGTGAATTTTACTTTATTGCAAAGCTACATTAACACAAACCTGCAAGCACAATTTTCTCGCTATCTTCTTTACAGTCCAAGAAACCTAGGGAAGTCCCTTCTGAGCCTCCACATTCTATGCAGCTGTGGGCTATGCTCTCTCTACTCTGACTGACCCCTAGTATCTCTTGACCCATCTCCCAAGGTCATTGCCATAATAGACATTTGATGCTGTCAATAATGGTATTTGATGCATTTCCTACAGCTTGCGATTCTAGGTACCATCTTCCCATGATTCTGCCCCTTCCTCTGGGATGGTTCCAATTGGTAGTCAATGCAAAGGAGACTTGTGGTCGCTCGCTGATTAAGTGCCATAGAGGTCAATCCTGTTTCCCCAAGTTTTTAACATTGACATGAAGCCATTGGATAAATCAATGTATTTTATCATACACCAATTATAATCAACTGTAAATCATCGTCCTAGGCTGACTAGAGACCCTTTCCTGGTGTATAGAGGCAGTAGGAATCTGAGTGGGACAAGTCAGACTTGTATTAAAAACTAATAAACTGAAGTGATTGTTTAGAGATCAGCATTCTATGTCTTCAGTCAGTTGTTTGGGGGGCCGATGGGAAGATTTCTGAAAGAGCAGGCCTGCGGACCTTTGACTTGGGGGTCTTCCTGGATTCATGGCTCCTATCAAGTCAGCAGATGGAAATTGTGCCTGTGGATACGTTTGCCCAGCTCTAACCTGTGTACCTGGAGCAGAGGACCTGGTTGTGGTTCCTCATGCTTTGGTTACTACAAGACTCGACTACTGCAATGTGTTTTATGGTAGTACCTTGGTGCTCATCTGCTTCAAAACTTGCTGAATTTGGTACTTGATGCATTTTGATGTGAAAATGTCCTGGTACTTAGCGTTTGGTTGGTATTTGATGTGCTGCAAAAGGATGTGCAGAGGGCAGACAAGTCATGCTCAGAAGATTGCTGACAGAAAAAGAGACAGATGTTTGGTACTCATCCATTTTAGTACTTTTTGTGCCTCCTGGCACTAATTAAGGACAAATAGCAAGGTGCCACTGTACATGGGGTTGCCTATGCATTTCATGCCTTCAATTCAAACTTGGCCCATGGCAACTGTCTGAACAATTCTTTGTAGTTTTCCAGTTAAGATTTCAGAAGTGGCTTGCTCTTGCCTCCTTCCAGAGGCTGAAAGTGAGTGACTAGTCCAAGGTCACCTAGTAAGCTTTGTAGTTAAGACAGCTAGAGTTCACAGTCCCCTGGCTGTTATCCTGGTGCTTGGACCTCTACATCAAACTAGCTCTCAGATTCAGTTTAGATCTTCAGATCTAAAGATTACCAGAAAACTACAATTGGTTCAGAAGGCAGCACATATATCACAACCGTATTTTGAGCTCTACTTTTATCTTCAGATACAATTTAATGTTCTGGTTTTAAACTTCTAAAGCCCTCATGAATTGTCATCTAGTAATCTCCTGAACTGTATTTCCCAGTGAGAACTCGCCTGATCAACATAATCGTGTGAACAAAAATGACTGCTTCTCACTTGTGAGAAATTGTGGGGCTGCCACCAGGAAGCACTGCTTTTTGCTTGCAGCCTTAGTCTCCTGAAATGGCCTTCCCATAGACATCAGACTCATCTCCCTGTCAATATTCAGGAACCAGTAAGAGAACTATGGAAATTTTCCATAGTGCTTTTCCTTAGTATATGGTTTTCATCAAATTCCCCCCCCTTCATTTCATGTCTTAAATGTTTTAGATATTTTTCAACCTGCTATGAAAGTTTTAAGGCTGTATTTCACTGTCAACTCCAGCAACACAAGAAATTGCACAATTCCCCAGCCTGATTGTTGAGGTTGAGAAATGGTGCTGTATTTGTTATTCCTGTGGCCATGAATGTTTTTATGTTTTTGCTGTAAAACATGATGAATCACTTTGCTGAAATTAACAATATGCAAGTTTAATAAATATATAGCTAAATAAAGGACCAAAATAAAAATTTGTTTTCCGCTTCTAATAGTACCTTTATGAGATAATTTATCACCATTGTCTTCTCTTGGAAGTTCAAATAGTTGAAAGAAAGCAATAATTGCCATGTATATGAGAAGCTTTGGTCTGTATGCCACGACTGTTTACCAGGGCGTGGCCACTGCACATGTTTTATTCAGTACTTCAATATCCTGACCTTATCTGATTCCTTCATACAACTAGGAATGAAAGAATAATTCTGAATTGGAAACAGGCATATAATTCTTTGGGAATAATTAGTCCATTTCTGTATTGGTGCAAGAATAAAATCACAAGGCTACAATTTGGAATTTCATTTCCTAAAGCATACAATTTGTGCGTATAATCTTTGTGTATGAGAACAGGGTTTAATTCACAGACCAAATAAATTATTTATTTTCCATTATTTGTTTTCCTGACATTGCAACAAATAAGCTATGTCTGATGCAAAATTTGGCATACTTAATACAAAATGACCAAACAACAATCTATCTATGCACTTTGGATGAGTTAAGCAATAACTTTATTATTATTATGGGGAATCTGAGTAGATATACTGTTCAGTTTGTAGAAGATTATGAAAATCATTATGGATCTTGTTATATAAATAGTGCCAAGGCATGGAATAAATCCTCTTTGTAGTTGCTATTTATGTTTCCATTGGCAGCAGAAGGCACTTCATTTGAAATGCAAATAGTTAATGGACTAGTTAATATTGTAAGGTATCATGAAAATCTGGCTATAAAGCGGATTTTTAAAAAAATGAAGACTAAATCATTGTAATTATTCCAAAAGCACTTAGGCACTTATGTTTTTTTTTTACAAATGTGAGGTATATAATAGAATTGAATTGAATTGAATTGAATTGAATTGAATTGAACAAATAAGCTTTCAGTGTACATACAAGTAACAAGTGATAAATCATAATCATCATAAAATACAATCATAAATCATAAGACACAACTCAGTGATAGTCATAGTATACTAAATAAGCAATCAACATAAATCATAATAGAATACTAAATAAAAACAACATAAATCATAAGACAACAAAGTTATAATCATAAGAGACTAAAGAAATAGGTAATAGGAAAGATGAGAAGGATAATAGTAATATCTTTATATAAAATATATTTTATATATAATATATATATATTTATATAAATATAAAATAAATAGAAGAGGGTGAGAATCTTATAAAATAGATGCTTTCTCTCTCATTTCACCCCCCCATCCCATCTTGAAATCAGAAATAATGTTTGGTGTAGAAAACAGGATTATCAATTCCTGAATCAAAAGGGTATTAATAAATCTGATACTGCAATGACAGTAGAAATCATTCCCATCCTATTGGCGTTCTGAAAAGCGGTGAAGACCTGGCTTTTCCGGCAGAGCTTGCGGCTGTTGATCTCGCTTGCGATCTGGCAAGATCCAGCCATAAATGCTGTGAATATGTTGTGAGGTTTTTAATGTTTTTTAACTTTTTGAGATGTTTTAGAAAGTTTTTCTTTTTTATGTGTTGTGAGCTGCCTTGATTCTTCAGAGTGGGGCAGCATATAAATTTTAATAATAAATAAATAATAATAAATAAATAAATAAACCAACAGCTTCCTCACAGGCTAATCCATGCGTTGCTGGTAGCAGTTTTCCACTAATCATGAGAAGAGATTTTAGTTTAGTTTAATTTATTTGAATTTATACCCCGCCCTTCTCCCGCAGGACTCAGGGCGGCTAACAGGCCTAATA
>JANHFO010001632.1:121144-134732 GCA_032468095.1 Pareas carinatus
AGGTTCAGGATAGAGAAGCAGCCCTATCTCTGGCCCTCCAGAGATCATCCACCAACACGACCAATGCGGTTTCCGTGCTGTACCCAGGCCGGAAGCCGGACTGGACTGGATTCAGATAGACCAATTCCTCCAGGTGCCTGAGGGGCTGATATGCAACCACACTCTCTACAACCTTCACCAAAAAGGGAAGATTGGAGACTGAACAGTAATTTCCTAAATCAGTTGGGTCCAGAGAGGGATTCTTGCGGAGGGGTCTGACCACTGCTTCCTTTAGGGAGGGTGGCAGAAACCCCTCATTCAATGAAGCCCCCACAATAACCTTGAGCCAGCCTCGTGTCACTTCCTGGGAGGCCAGCACCAACCAGGAGGGGCATGGGTCCAGTAAACATGTGATCAGGTTCAACTGCCCCAGGATCCTGTCCAGGTCCTCAGGAGTCATAGCTTCAAACTTTTCCCAGCTAATACTCTCAAGACTGGCCTCCATCACCCTGTCTATGCTAATCCAATCAGAGTCCAGGCCGCCCCGAATCCTATCGATCTTATCTTGCAGATAGCAGCTGAAATCCTCCGCCCAACCCCCAAGCGGGTCATCCCGACTCTCCATTTGCAGAAGAGAACGGGTTACCTGGAGCAAGGCGGCGGCACGGCTATCTGCAAAAGCGATAAGGGCGGCAAAGTAGCTTTTCTTAGCCGCCCTGATCGCACACAGGTAGGACCTGGTATATGCCCCAACATGGGCACAATCGGATTGGGAGCGGCTTGTCCTCAAAATGCTCTCTAGGTCTCTTCTCCGGTGTTTCATCACCCTTAGCTCCTCAGTATACCAAGGAGCATGGGTGGTTAATTAAGTGAACCATTGCATTTATTAAGTTAGCAACATGATTGTCAAGTGAATCTGAATTCCCCATTGATTTTGCTTGTCAGAAGGTCACAAAAATTGATCACGTGACCCTCGGACACTGAAACCATCATAGATATGAATCAGTTGCCACACATCTGAATTTTGAACACATGACCATGGAGATGCTGCAAAGGTCGTAGGTGTGAAAAACTGTCATAAGTCAGTGCCATTGTAACTTTGAATGGTCACTAAATGAACTGTTGTAAGTTGAGACCTACCTATAGTGACAGCAGCATACAACAAAAGCAATGGTAAAACAGGCTACAGATACAGAGAGCCCCAACTTGGTGCCTTGGTGTGGATGTGGTCTTAATTCTCCTCTAGTCACAGCTCACTCACTCACCGCCACCACAGGTAAGCATGGACTGGATGGAGAATGTGGAACAGATGAGGAAGGGAGCTAAGGGAGTGGGAATGCTCTTTCTGGATCTAATGTATATTTGGGTAGATTCTGCATGTTTGGAATATCTTTCATAATATAAGTTACAATGTAACCAATGTTTTTAACTAATCATTCAGAAAGACTATCGCCGATCTGTCTAAAGTTAGACCCTTACATTTCTTATAAACCCATAGGTTTGATTTTGTTCATGTCATTTGCCCATGAGAGCAAAACCAGAGCTAAAGTGGAGAAATAGTGTAGAAATAAATAAGCAGCCTTGTTTTAACTGGTAGGGAAGCTGCCTGGTCCAGCCAGATTTTTCCCTCAAACCCAACTGCCATCAGAGGAGAAAAATTAAAATATTTCCAGAAATCCGTTCCACTTGATTCTTCCTTTTCTTCAGAGAGCCATTCAGCATCAACGATGTGTCTGCAAAATGCTCCGGAGAAGTGGACAGTTGGGCTTAGGGAAAAGATGCCTCTTCTGTGACAGGTAGTCTTCATTGCTTATTGAGACATATTTTGAGATTTGAATACAGAAAGTCCCTTCTCAAACTGAGTAATACTATGTCAGTTTCCATTAGTTCCTTTTATTTACATATAGTTCTTAATTTAGCCTTAGAGAAAAAGACTCACACTGTGCCAAGCACTGCTTCAGCTTCAGTTACTAATATTTTGTTTGATTATCCCCTCAAGATTTGAAAGACAGAACACATGCTATTTTTACTGACACAACTTATTTGCATATATTACTTTCAAAAGGACCAAATCAAAGTGGAACAGACTGCATCATTTCTAGGGGACTTGCTGATGTCAGAAAGAGCATCATCAGGGATCAGTAAGATTTCACTGACCAAAAGAGCCTTAGCCATCTCCTGTCTCCCTTCCCTCCATGATTATTTTTCCTGTTACGCAATGAGCATTAGACAATGGGATGCTGTTTCAATTCCCCACAACACCCTTTAAGTATTTAGAGAAAAAGCACTGTATAAAATTAAAGTGGTATTTCCTTAATGTAATGTTTAGTTCAGCATGACGGCTGTCGTCTGCTGCTAACAAAGAGGTGACCACAATTGTTGGCACCCAATTTGATGCCTCATTTTTTCAGTTTTCCGAGGGGAGGTTTCCCACACAAACCACTTTTCATTTTTAAAGCTCTTTCCCTACTTTACTCTGGGCAAGGAGAATAGATGGCAGTGACAGGACAGGTCTGATGACTGCCATATCTGCATTTAGAAGTTTTTTTTAAATTAGAGCTAATTTGATAGAGCCTGTTGTGTTATTGCTACTGTATTTAAGGCACCTCTGATTGCATAGCCCTGTACAATGTACAGGATTTTTTCATATAACTCCATGGCTGTGGCTGATGTTGTGCTGAAAGGATTGCTACTGTTCCTTTCCGTAGGCCCTTCTATGTTACCATACAGAGGATGGCTCTGAGTTTGGGAACCCATTCCCCACTTTGAAGCACGATAATGTTTAGCACCTGTGGGATTTATTTTAGATAAGCCTGCTTCCAATCCTTCTAGCAGCAGATTGAATCTAAAGAATCATTTCTCTCCTTTCTAAGGCATCAAATAATAATAAAAAAGATTCCACCTTTAATTTAGAAATGTTTTTACAGTGTGTAGAAAAACGACTGATTGTGACCTCTGAAACAATATTCTACACACAAAACTCCACCCAACTCTGTTGGCTTTCAGAAAGGATCAAGATGATTGAAGTTCCCATATGGAGTTTAAATGAAGTTGTTTATTTTGCTTTTTGAATTAAGAGGCGGGGTGAGGGAAGTCACACTCTTTCCAAGTGTGGGGGTGGAAGACATGTAAAACCCCATACATGGGAGCTTGGCATAATGTAACATCTGCATCTGTTTGCTCTGAGAATTTCAGGGAAAGTCTAATGTATATACCAGCAATTCTCAACATGTTGTTTGTGGATCCCTGGAAGTTTTCAAAAGCCTTTTATGTCTGTCCATGAGGTGAAAACTATTTTTATAATAATTCTAAGATATTATTTGAGCTTTCAAGTGAAAATTATTACTTTGGAACATATGTATCCACCACTCTGAACCTGGCAACTTCCCAATACTTAGACTTTTCTGGTGCAATTGGTGGCGATACTAATGAATGTCATTTTAAATATTGTGCAATAAAATAAGTCAACATTTAATAGCTCTGCATTAACTCACTGAACCAATATTTTCCAAATGACCAATGCATAGTTACAAAATCATGAAACATTGATTCAAAGTGCAAGAAAGATCAAAACTCTTAATATGGTTTCAGATTCCATCCTACACCTTTAGGAAACCACTTTTTTGTATTGGTGTAGCTTCAAAAAAGAATATCCATGATTATCTAAACAGATTGTTCAAATATTCATCATTTTTTCCAACTGCATTAAATGTGTGGGACCAGATTTCCTTCATATTCTTTAACCAAAACAATATATCACAACAGAGCTTTAATTTCTAATACCATAGCTATTAGACTAGAATAAACTTTATTGTAACTTTAAGCGTACACTAATCAGCATGCATTAAAATGAAATTTCGTTTCATTGAAGTTCTCAAAAGATAGCCACCTTTATAAACAAGACAGAGATTATACCTATACTCACATACACATTACAAACTAGTTCAGATGCATGCATAAAATGATGGGGAGAAAAGAATCCTGCAAATTTACAAGATGGATGGCATAAGTAATAAAGCTTGTACAAAATCTAGTAGTCCTGCTATAAATACTCCAAAACCTCCTCCCAGAGGAGAGCAACAGAAACAGACCATGAAGTGGGTGTTTGGGGTCTCTAACAATGCTTCAAGCTCTAAGCACATAGCATTTATAAGTAGTATCCTGAATAATGGGGACCAAGCTTCCTATAATTTGTCCTTACCGCACTCAGTATGGACCTTCTATCTGAGGCTCTACTACCACCAAACTAAACAGTGATGCAGTTAGTACTATTAATAGATAATGCTTACATTAAACAAAGGATCTTTGAGATACTAAATAATTTTTGCTTTTTACAATCTTGGTCTTTGATCCATTCAAATACTGTCATGGGTTTTTTTAATCTTCCTTCCTCCCATTTCTAAAGCTGCTTCAAGGCTCTAGCAACTTTTTGTAACTTTATCAGGAAGTTGTTATCCTGGTTATTATCTTGACTTGTATTTCCACTTTAACTGCTATCTGTATTTTGTAATTCACAATTCCTTTATTTTTTTGCAAATCTATATGAGCTTGTTTCGCCTCTTCATCTTATAGGATTTTCTTTGACAACTTCTTTTCTTTTGTAAGCAATGCATACATATTTTTTGTCATCATGTCCTTGCAAGTCTCTATCCTCATTCTTCATAATGACTTAAAATTTCATAGCATTGTCTGTCATTTTGTACAATCCATTGCTTACTCTCCAATTCAAAACTTGAGAGACAGGCTCCTTTTCTTTTCCTGATTGGACTCTTTTATCCCCTCTGGTGTCTAATTTCTGAAATCATAAAGTCAAAGTCAATTGGAGGTCAAATTTATACTCAGGATTTACCAGTTAATGCAATTTCCTACATCAAAACTCAGTAATTCAATGAAGTGCTTCTTGAATTTTCTGTTGGAGCTGCAACTCACATTTTTCTTCAGTTCTTCAAGCTGTACTTAGGAATATGTCCATAGTTCAAGGGATATACAGAACACACATTTGAGCTTTTTTTTTTACAAAACTGCAATGACCTGCAAGAAAAAAGCCCATTTTATTTTTCAAGTAGAAATGTATAAGTTGTGAACTGAACAAAAATGTAGGGGTTCAGTAGTGTCAGTGGCTTAAAAAGTTGATAAAATATTTAATAACTTGTGATTTGCTTCCTGAAGTGATAGAGAACCAACAAAGGACTTTCTCATTAGTTAACCATGGATATAAATAGCAGTCATTCTACATGTGTGATCATGATATTGTGATATGATGATCTCTCATGTTTTATTCTTTTTCTTTTGGTAATTAGTATGCTTTTTTCTATGTAATTCTTCTTATAAGCATCCTGCATATATTTTTGAACCAAACCTTCCATTATTTTGGAATTATAATTGAAGTATATATAGAAGACTCTAAACCAGAGAAGGCTGCCAATTTCTTTCAATTAGTAATAGCTTGTTTCCTTTTAAAGACTAAACAACTGCAATGGTAATTCAATTCTTTTGTTTCACTTTAGACTTTGAACTTACATGGTTTAATCCATTGGTCAGTTAGGCCAAAATGTGAAATGTTTATCTGACCTAGGTTAGTCATAACACATTTTCCAACTGAAAAGAAATATCAGTCACTTTAACTAATTGTTGCTAAATGCTAGAATGCAATTGCACTCATGGCTTTTTTGCAATCAGCCAAATCATTAATACTGCATAAATAATTTATTGCTCAAATAAACATCCTTTATTTGAATATCTTCAAATATATAGGCAAAGCAATAATTCTTTAAATATTCTGATATAAATGTTTATTCAAAATATCTTAAATATACCTACCTCAGTAAAGATCATAAAAAATACAACCAAATGTTAAAATAATTGCAAAAGAAATTTAGTTTTCCAGACAATCAGATGAATAAAAAATGTTTTCATTCTAAATTATCAGTGTACTCTTTTTGTAGGCCAGTTTGGAAAAATTGCTTTGGCCATCACAAATCATTACATCTGTGGGGTCTGCAAAATCATCATAAGATTGCTAAGTCCTTAGAGAAACTAAGAGCTATGGTCTAACCAAATAGGAAATGCCCTGTCAATCAAGTAATTGTCAAACATAATTTGTATGCCAATACACAAGACACAGAAGTGAGTAAGGTATCACAGCATGCAACTCCAAATTAAAGTTTGGCTGTCGCCAAATCATACATCCATTTCTCCATGAAGTTTTCCATCTAACATGGAACCAACTGTGTCTAGCTAAATGCTTTACATAAGATGCTTTCAGGCATACTTTCCCCATGCCAATAATAATTGTAGAAGTTCCTGTATTGGGACATGTTTGCAATGGTGACTCATGCAGTCATCACCTTGTAATTAGATTACTGCAATGTGCTTTGCAGGGGTTGCCTTTGAAGGCGACTGGGCTGCTGATGAGTTCAAAATGACTGACCTCTAACTACACAAGGTAGGGAGTCAGTTATTTGCTGAGGTCATTGCACTGAATAGAGCTAATTCAATATACTGGAAATAAACTCTTCTACAAGGCTCAGAAAGCATACACTTGCAGGATGCTATCTTTTCATCAGAATCAGTGCATTGTGGTACATTCATCTTCAAAAGAACTCCTCCATTCACAGTAGGAGCCTAGAATGGGAGCCTGATGGCATATTTTCTTGATAGAACCCCCACATTATGCAACATCTTGTCGAGGAAGCCCCCCATCATGATTGCATTTTGCAGATCTGTTAATATTATCCCATTAAAATTGGCTTTTTTGTGCAAGGGTTACATTTGTAAAGGTTAATGTATTACATTCTTATGATAGCTTTATTTTTCTTCTAGGTTGTAAAAAATCAATAAAATTGAATCAGCATAAAAAGATGTTGCATATCACCAAAATGCATATATGACCATCCCATAGACCTCTGGATCTTCGCTGTGTGATTATGGATTGAAATTTAACATAAACAAGCCACAGGCTCCCTCATGTATCTGTCCAGAAACAAGTAGTAACATTAGCAAAAGTTAAGCGCTCTAAATATTTTTCTAAAATTTTCAAAAAATAAAAATTGAAAACTAAATAAGGAAGTTATGAGGATCAAATTTTCAAATACTGTAAGCACAATGATTCAGCATCCTTTACAAGGATATTTTCTGTTGGAGACATGAATGAATCTGTGTTCTATACAAATTTCACTTGAAAAGGCAATTGCAGTACAATTTTTAAATAAAGAGTTTTATTTTAAAGTATCCATGTATAATTACTCTCCATAAACAACTGCCTAAGAGATGAGCTATTTAAAGTTGAACATCAACTTAGCATTTTTCTTGACAAGGTTGTATTTTGATTCTGACATGCAGAGTGACAATGTTATGGCATTTTGAATGTTTCAGCCACGTTAATGATGTGCTCCTATTTACAAATGCTATTCTTTCAGCAACAGACACTGACTCATAACAAAACCAGGAGAACAAAGTCTGGGAATCTGCTCTGTCCTGTAACTTGACTGGTCCATCAGGCTTGCTTTATATAGATATATATTTTGGATCTGGTTTGTGGCATTTTAGAGAATGGCATCAAAATTATTTTGAGAAAAGCTTTCAAAGGGAACACAAAGCATATACATTTGGAATAAATAACATAATTAACCTCTTGTTACAAGCTTCACATTTTTGTGAATAATGAGAAATTTGGGGGGCTGGTTTCCTTTTGTAAAAAAAAATATTAGTATCATGTTAAATTCTGTAAGGCTTGCTTTATTTTTAAATTGCATTCATAGTGAAGAACTTTTTATATATGTAAATCTCTAGAAAGTGAATGTGCTTTCTAAGACCCTTTCTTTTGCCACAAAATTTTCTTTCTTGTTTTAACACTATCTTTCTTCCTTTCTTAAACTGTATTCCTTCCTTTGCACACACAGGAGGTGGGCAAGGAGGTGAGGGGATAGTCTAACTTATTAATACCAATTTCCTCTTATATAATTCCACCTCATATAAGGTGTACAACGTCTGTTGGTACAAGTGTTTTGCATAGCATGCTGAATTCCAGAACCAAATTTGGGTGGGACATGGGACATTTGTAAGATTCGAGCACCAGTTCACTCATTAAAAATGAAGACAAGAATCAATGAATGTGTTAGCACCCTGGGCTTAGAATCAATGTTAGGAACAAGCAGGTGGTGCGTGCAGTAAAAAACGCTGTGGGCTAGGAAGTAGCAATGGAAACCAGTATCACACAGCCACAGAGTACAGTAGGTACAAGTCTTTATAAACAGAATGTTAAACACAGTCCAGTCTTCTAAATCAACAGTTCAGTTATCATACACAGTCAAACAGTCCTTTTACTAACCAAGTTAGCAAGAAGTCTTCACCAGCAATTTCACAACAAAGTTGGTCAGCAATCTTCAGCAACAATACACAGGATCAAACACAGAAGCAAAGCAGTCATAGAATATTGAAGGAGAGTAGATAGAGTGACTGCTCTCAAGTCAATTGCCTTTATACTAAATATTCTGGTTTAAAGCAATTAGCATGACTCAGCTAGTCAGCCATTTTGTAAACCAACCAGTTAGGTGCTTAAAGGGACCATAGCCCATATAACCCTAACAGAATGGAAATTAATCAAGAAGAGAAGCAACCTAGAACAAGGGAGAAATTTCCTGACAGTTAGAACAATTAATCAGTGGAACAACTTGCCTCTAGAAGTTGTGACTGCTCCAACACTGGAAGGTTTAAAGAAGAGATTGGACAACTATTTGTCTGAAATAGTATAGGGTTTTCTGTCTGAGGAAAGGATTGGACTAGAAGACCTCTCCAAGGTCCCTTCCCTGTGTTATTCTGTTATTTCTTTTAAAATAGTTCCTAAATTCCAAAAAGAACAACAAACTAAAAAGAGAGGGGGAGAGAGAGAGAGAGAAAGCACCATTCAATCTATTCTGCAATCCATATTGTAAAAGTGTTGTTGATAAAGGCCCCATTAACTGCTACAGCAGAAATCTCTATTGTTTTAGTTTTCCAATTGTTTTAGTGGTTTTAGTGGTTCAGTAATGAAATGCAGAGCAGAAATAATCCATGGGAGGATACCCTGTACTGCATAGATTCCAGAAGGTTTCAAATTTATTGTAGCTTCTGAGTTCTGCTGAGAGTGAAGCAAATAACAGCATGGTTTTCTGCTAGTTTGAGAAGGGATCCATTTTCCCCCCTTCCACACAAAACCTGGATGGTGCCTTGCACTTTTCTGTGGTTTGATCAGTTGGTAACTGAGGTAATTTCAGTGGGAAAGGAAAGTATCAAAAAAAATCTCTCTGGAGTCTACACTGAAGAGAGGAGCAAATACTTGTTTTTAATTGTACTGAGGTATAAAGAGCCCCTTCATGCTCCACAATATGAATGCGCTCTATAGTACTTACTTATTCTCAACAAATATCACCCCCTAGCTTTAACAAAGATGAAGCACTTACATTTTCTGTCATTTTTGCAAGTAACTGAGTAGGAAAAAACACACAAAATCACAGCATTATTTTCAAGTTCATAACTCTCCAAGCATTGTACCCATCATAACATTGTAAAGATTTTTACATTAACAGAATAACAGTCTTCCAACAGAGTTGGTAGGGATCTTGGACCTATTCTAGTTCAACCTCCTGCTCAAGCAGGAAATATTATTTCTGATAAATGGTTGTCCAATCTCTTTTTAAAAGCCTCCAACACTGGAGCACCTACAATTTCTGTGGGCAAATAATTCCACTGATTAATTGTTTTAACTGTCAGGAAAATTTCCCTTAGTTCTAGATTGCTTCACTCCTTGATTAGTTTCCATTCATTGCTTCTTCTCTGGTCTTCAGGTGCTTTGGAGAATAGCTTGACTACCTCTTCTTTGTGGCAACCCCTTAGATATAGGGACACTGCCATGATGGCTCCTAAGTCCTTCTTTTCATTAAACTAGACATAACCAATTCCTCCAACTGTTATTCATATGTTTTAGCCCCCAGTCCCTTAATCATCTTTGTTCCTCTTCTATGCACTCTTTCTAAAATCTCAACATCTTTTTTCTATGGTGGTGACTCGATGCAATATTCCAAGTATGGTCTTGCCAGGGCGTTATAAAATAGTTTATTAACACTTCACATGATCTTGATTTTATCCCTCTGTTAATGCAGTCTAGGACTGTATTGGCTTTTTTGGCAGCTGCAGCACACTGCTGGCTCATATTTAAGTAATTGTCCAATAGGACTCCAAGATACCTCTCACAGTTACTACTATTGAGCCAGGTACTACCTATTCTATACCTGTGTATTTGGTTTTACTTGCCTAAATGTATAACCTTACTTTTCTCATCACTGAATTTTATTTTGTTAGATAGGCCCCACTGTTCAAGATCCTTCTGTATCTTCTGGAGTGTTAGCTATTCCTGCCAGCTTGGTGTCTTCTGCAAATTTGATGAGCTCCCTTTCTATTCCCTCATCTAAATAATTGATGAAGATGTTGAAGAGTACTGGATCTAAGACAGAGCCTTGAGGTACCCCACTACATGCTTCCTTCCATGTAGATGCAGTTCCACGAAGGACTATACATTGAGTGCGTTTGAACAGCCAGTTACAAATCCATCTGATGTCGATGCTGTCTAACCCAGATTTTTCTATTTTATCAAGTAGTAGGTTGTGGTCAACTTTATCAAATACCTTACTGGAGTCCAAGTAAATTATATGCACAGCATTTTGCTGGTCCACTAATTTTGTCACTTTGTCAAAGCATGCAATAAGATTTGTCTCACATGATCTGTTTGGCTTCTGGTTATGATTTTGTTTGTGTCTAAGCGTTCACAGATTTGTAGCTTGATTATCTTTCCAGAATCTTTCCAAGTATTGATGCCAGGCTGATAGGTCTGTAGTTTCCTGTGGCTTCGGGGTGGACTTCCATCAGTATACCGATGATACACAGCTGTACATTTCCACCCCGGGCCACCTCAACAATGCCGTGGAAGTGATGACCCGGTGTCTGGAAGCTGTGCATATCTGGATGGGGAAGACAGACTCAAACTCAACCCCTCCAGGACTGAGTGGCTGTGGTTACCATCGTCACGATATGGCCAGCTCGAACCATCGCTGGCCATTGAGGGCGAAATATTAGCCTCCACAGAAAGGGTGCACAATCTGGTGGTCCTTCTGGATGCACGGCTGTCTATGCAACATCATGTGGCAGCCGTCTCCAGGGGGGCCTTCTATCAGGTTCGCCTGATCTGTCATTTGCACCCCTTTCTTGATTGGGACTCCCTACGAACAGTCACTCATCCTCTCGTCATTTCCCGTCTAGACTACTGCAATGCTCTCTACATGGGGTTCCCCTTGAAATGCAACCGGAGACTCCAGCTAGTTCAGAATGCAGCCCCGCGGGGGATTTTTGGGGTGAGTGAGCATACCCACATAACTCCACTCCTGGGCGAGCTGCACTGGCTGCCAGTGGTTTTTCGGGTGCGTTTCAAGGTGTTGGTGACAACCTTTAAAGCGCTCCATGGCATAGGGCCCAGTTATCTGCAGGAACACATTCGACCCATTGATATCTCCCACCGACCCTCATGCTCCCACAGAGTGGGCCTCCTCAGGGTGCCACCAGTCAAGCAATGTCGGCTGGAGACCGCCAGGGGAAGAGCCTTCTCTGTGGCAGCACCCACCCTCTGGAATTATCTCCACCCTGTCATACGTATGATTCCTGACTTTCGGACCTTCCGCCGTGCCGTGAAGACCCACCTGTTTCAGCAGGCCGGCTTGGGATAGCCGCGCCCTGGTCTTCCTGCACTAATGGGGCTAGATTATTTTAATAGGTTTTTCTTATTTTAATCTGGAAATCATTTTTATTGCTCCCCCTTGTAAATCAGGCATTATTTAATGTTTTTACTATGTTTTTAGTTATACATTGTACTGTGTTTTTATTGCCTGTAAGTCGCCCCGAGTCCTTTGAGAGAAGGGCGGGATGTAAATAAAATTTCATTCATTCATTCATTCATTTTTTCTTTTTTGAAGATGGAAACTACATGACTCATTTTCTAATCATCTGGTAGTTTCCTGGTACTCCAGAATCTTTGAAAGATTTGGTCCAGTGGTTCTTAGATCACATGTAATCCATCTGGTGATTTGAACTCATCTAGAGAGGATAGGTATTTTCTTACCATTTTCTTGCTTATTTTGACTTGCATTATGACATATATACCCTATGTAAGCATACCAATTATTTACCAATTCTCAGGAAATGAAGATAATAGGATAATATTACATTGCCATGTCCAAAAATGATGTGTTGTGTTGTGTTGTGTTGTGTTGTGTTGTGTTGTGTTGTGTTATGTTTTATGTTATGTTATGTTATGTTATGTTATGTTTAATGTTATTCCAAATAGAGACGTTTATGATACAGTACTTCTCATATTTTATTTTGAAAACCAGTTTGGTGCTGGCCTAGAAATCAGGAGAGGGTAAGTCCTAGGGCTCCCTCTGGAGTGAAAGCCAGAAATGGTATAATAAAAATATAATGACAATAATATACAAATGGCTTCTTCCCTAGATGGTAACATTAAGTTGCTATACTGGTGACTTTACTCAATAGTTACAACAAATAAAGTTTTTTGACTGCTGGTTCTTTTAGTGTTGATAGTCAATTCTAAACAGCGCAAGCTATCCACCACTTCAGTACCTGCACTGTAAAGTTCTAAGGCTGGTCTCTGCACCTGTTGTCATTACTTTGATCTCCTTTGCATTTAGTTCCCTTGCGTGCACCCTGAGTTTCATTTAGATATTGCAGACATTTGCATTTTCGGTTATCAGAACAGCTGAAGTTTCTTCCTCTAGTTTTAAAACCAAACTCATTTTCTTCAAATTAAACTTCCCTACATTATACAGGATATTCTGCATATATTTTGGATAAATAAGGGAGCAATATGCAGCCTTCTCTCAATGCCTTTGCCAACCCGAAGCTACTCTGTTTTGTCATGTTTCATCCGGACTGTGGCTTCCTGACCCATGGATAGGTTTTGCATGCAAACAATATTGATTAAAGGGAACTCTGAAGCAATTCAAAGACTGTCCCTGTTCCAAAATATCGGTGTTATTAAAAATACACTCAGAAACTCAAATCCAAAGTATAATACATTCAGCCAGGATGAAAGAGAACATCTTAGAATTTGAAGGAATCAAGGTTTAAGCTCCATTCGCTGTGGGACTGTGTCAGAAAAACACATGAAGAAACAAGTCCAATGAATTCGTCCTATGGGAGAATGGAACTGGCCGGCCGGTGTGCCGTTGGCAAGATGGAGGCCAGTTGTGGCGGAGGCAGCGGTGGTCACAACGACGATGTTGTCGGGTCGCTGTGGAGGCAGTGGCCTTTTGGCAGCTTGGCCGGCCTCCTTCAACTACTCTGCAGGCGCCCTTCGGGCCTCAAGCCTTCGGGTTTCGAGCTCTCAGGTCACCAAATTGAGATCATGGCGGAGTGGCTGGGGGGTTTGTGGCCTCATGGCGGCTGGTGCAAATGTCGAACGTTGGACACTGGACCGAGTCGGAGAGGGGGGATACAGTTGGACGTTGGTCAGACTGGCTGATGGAGAAATGCACCCTTCCCCTGTGGACTTGGGGGTTAGATTGGG
>JANHFO010001632.1:152332-167316 GCA_032468095.1 Pareas carinatus
GGGGGAGAAACAAAAAAAGTGTTCAATGTTTGTATTTGTCTTATTTTTTCTACTATGTATGTGTTTATAAAACTTTTTAAATAAACTAAAGAGTGCAACCTCGTCTAGAGCTACATTTAGAAATTGTCTAGAGCTAGAAGACTTCCAGACAGACAAATTCATCTTGCTGGGATCCTCTCTGAGCCTCTTTCTCACAGGTATCAGGTACCAGGTCAAGACTTCTGTCTCAAGACTCAATGCCCTTATTTGGTTTTTTTAAATTCTCTTTATTAATTACAACTTTAAAAACATTTACATTACAAACATATATACATTTTGTTGCTTTTCTTTTTTCCTTTCCTCGAGTCATTGAGAAGTTATTTGTTGTATCCTGCTTTCTTTCTTTCCCTTCATCCATCATCTTTCATAAGTAGTTCTGTGTCATATCAACAATTACATCTACGTTATTTATACAGTATATATTGTTTTTAGCATTGTTTTTGACACTATAGTTTCAAGCCCATTAATCTTTGACATATCTATAGGATCACATAGATTTGAATCCTCCTTTTTTAAAAAATTCAGTCGTATGATTTGAGGCCTTATAAAACCATAGTTTTTTATTTTGTTTTGCTTTGTTTGTTAGTATTGATTTATTAGTTTTCTGTAGAGAAACATTAGTTCCTGTGTTAGTTACGAGAGGCAAGAGGAAGATATGATAGGATTCCTCTTAGTCATTGGATATGAGAGGACGGGCATTCTCATGGTCACTGGGGTTTCAAGTTACTTTCACATTCACTATTTGTAACATAGCCCCAACCTGGGGTATTTCTTAGCTTTTATTGTATATTTGCTTATATTAGTGATGTTTCTGTAACCTTATGAGACTTCAGTTTAGACATTGTATTGACATTATAGAGAGAATAAAGGGCATAATAATACCGTGTTTCCCCGAAAATAAGACATCCTCCAAAAATAAGACCTATTTGCCTCTCGCTGGAATATAAGGCATCCCCAAAAAATAAGACCTCCCGGAAAATATTATTTTCAGAGGATGCCTTACTTTCAGGGAAACACGGTAGATTGCCCACCCCTATCCCCCAAATAACACCCGGACCTGAGCACTCCTTACCTGATTTGAGAGGGCTGCAAAGAAATCGGGTGGACTGAAAAATGCAGCGCTCCAAATTCGCAGGCTTGCAGCCTGCTGGGAGGCGCCGGCTACCCGGAGTGCTTCCAAAGCGCCTCCCAGCTGACTGAAAGCACGCGAATTCGGAGCGCTCCAGTTTTCAGCTGACCTGATTTCTTTGCAGCCCTCTGAATCAGGTAAGGAGCGCCCAGGGCCAGGTGTTATTTGGGGGTGGGGGTGAGCGATCTACCATGTTTCCCCAAAAGTAAGGCATCCCCCAAAAATAAGACCTAGCGTTCTTTTGGGAAAAATTAATATAAGACAGTGTCTTATTTTTGGGGAAACACGGTATTTACAGTATATCTGTGTCGCATTATCTTGTACCTTCCCTTCTATTATTGGGTTATCTCTTCTTCCTTTGTGTCTTACTGCCTTTCTCCTGATCTGGTGAGATCCCTTCTCTTTTCATATAACTGTCTTGGTTTGACTTGGGATTGGGTCTGTCCTTTTTTCTTTACTTTCTCTTCTGCCCTTCCCCCTTTCCTCCTTCTTTCACTTTTCTCTCTTTATTTCCCTTCCTTTTTCTCTTCTCTTCTCTTCCTTTTCTTTCTCTTTCCTTCTCTTCTACTACTTCTACTAGATTTTAATTCTTCTCCTTTTTCTCCTTCAATCTTTTCTTACTTCTTCTCTCTTTTCTCTCTTTTTTCTCATCTAATATTACCTTATTACCTACTCTACTTGCTCTATTTCCTCTTTAGACCTGAATCCTGTCCATATTCTCTTCTTTCTTCCTACTTTGTCTCATTCTCTTTATCTCTTCTTTCCATTTCTCCTTCCTCTCATCCCTCTACATCTCCCTACTTTCTTTCAATCTCATTCTCTATTTCTTTCTCACTGAACAATGTGTATATTGATTTTCAAACTTTCCCTTATTTAGGTTTGTTTGATCTTTGTTCATACTTTCCTAGTCTCACTTTCCTTCTCATATCTTCTTATTGTTTCCTTTCTCTTACCTTCTTCACTTGCCTTCTCTTTCTTCTCTTCCTTTACTTTTCTTTCTTCTTTCCTTCTCTTCGCTTCTCGACAGTTTGATTCCTTTCTTTGTCTTTCTCTTTTTCCTAGCTTCCTTTATTTATTGGGATTCTCAGGTTTAGGTAATGACTTAATTTCTGTTTCTTTTCTACAACTCATTCTAAAATATTTTCTCGTTTATCTCTGGGATTTCACCTTGTTTCCAACCATTTATAGAAATATAACCACAATCTGTAATACATTGATTCTTCCTTTTTTTAAGTTTCATAGATAGACAGTCCTTTTTCACACATTCTAAGATTTTAACAAATCTGCCATTAAGATATGCATAATCAGATACCTATGTTCTTATTTGGTTCCTTAAATATTATTTATACCCATCCAATAAGGTAAGATAGTCTGGGAAGAATCCCCTTAAGGTTGGTTTTGGGACCCAAACTTTTTTGTCACCACTTCTCCTATTTGTGTATCCTAAAAATCCAAACACCAAAATGAACACAAATAAACAATCAAAACAATGCAATGAAACTTTGGAAAATTTTAGGATTCATTATTTGGAAAATTTAAGGATTTATTGTAGAGGTATATTTTATACACCTAAAAGATTATTCACACCTAGCCTAGATTCTGTCTGTTGTATCTTTCCTGAGAGAGGCACACCCCACATTGTAGGAAATCCACCCTGTAGAAATTAAGTCTAATTCTAATTGTATCAAGGTGTTCGAAGCCAAATATGGTACCATTATCAAGAATTTCAAAAATTTTCTTTGGAAAGCCTCCATACAGGATACTTCTTTGCATAAACACAACTGGGCACCATATAACATCTGATCAGTATTCTTCAATAGCAATCAACACCCAGATGAACAAAGATAAATACCAAGACTAACAATCAAGCAGCAAATATTACCCCAATCAAAGAACTGCTAAAGAAGCTAACAGTGAACAGCAGCACAATCATGGAACCATCAAGACCAATCCCAATGACACTGACAGGGAAGCCATTAGTATATAAAATGAGAGAAAACCCCACTGCTTACTAATACTGATGATCCTATTTTGATAATGAAACATCTGCAAGAAAGCATCCAACCTCAGAGAACATCAAGAACAACATAGTACAATTCTGAGTTACAAATATTTTCTTCTATCATGATCAAATTTAGCCAGTCTTTAGTAGAATTCAGGAAATCATTTATATGGGTGAAAAAGGAGGCCAGTATAGAAGCCTTGCAAACTGGGTTAGATTTTTTTAAATTGTGGCATAATGAAATTAGAGATGCATGTCTTACCATTATTGGATTGATAAATCAATTGTTTTAATTTCTGAAGGCAAAATCATCCATGAAGTGAGTTATCTGGTGAGAAGGCATGTGGATTATTTCTTGTGGGAGTCGTTTTTCAAGGTATTGAATGGCTACTGATGATCTGAGGGATATGCAGTGCTGTTGGGAGAAAGAGAGGGGTCTTTATTGCAAGGGTTTATTTCTACTGGTTGGGGAACAAGAAACTAGATGTCATCTCTAACACAGCCTGATGCTGCTCCCTCAGGCACTTCTTTTTAAATTAAAAAATAAAACATTCATGGACGGGAAAGTCATTATATGCACAAGTAGCTTGTTTTTTGGTTAAAATATTAATCCCTGTCAAACCATGGTTTGCAATATTTGTTAAAGCAGTGGGAGGATGAAGGCCTATTCAATTGTAAATATTCTTATGTCACAATAACAATTTGTGAAATAAATAGCAGTTATTTTCTGAGGATTGTTGGGATTTGGAGTAGATTTACTGTATTACTCTTTTAGCATGTTCTCCTGGTATTTATGAGGCATTATTTTTTGTAACGAAATTTTTCCTGATTTTTTTGCTTTGTTTCCAGGTTTTAAACAAAGTATATCTCAGCCTTACAGAATGATTATTTTTATTATTTTTTTCTTTATGTACAACTAGTTTTTACTTATTTTAATATTGAAAGCTGCCTAGAATCATGCATTTTAGATGGACAACTATATACAATGAATGAATTAATGTATGTATGAATGAATAAATAAACAAATAAACAAACAAGCAAACAAACAAACAAACAAATAAATAATTTATTTGGCTTAAAGCCATATTGATCATCTGTTTTACAAAAATTTCCAGACTGTCAAGTCTTCTCTAGTAAGTTCATGGAAAGTTAAAGGACCAGAATGTCATCAAAAATAAGTTTTTTTCCTAGACAGGGTAATTTAAATCCTGAAAAAAAATAAAAAAAATCTTGATGGCAAAGATTTATTTTGCAAAATCGAGGAAATTGAGAGGTCAGTTGTTTATTGTTTTCTCAGTGCAAAGTCCAGGTGAAATGTGATTTTGGTTTAAAAAAATCTTCCAGTTGCACTCAACTTCTTTCAAAAACCAATACAAGAGTTGTAAGTAGGTCTTGTGTACATATTTTTCATTATTTGCTTAAATGTGTATTATATTATTATTTCCAGTTATTTTAATCAAGCTTTAGATCTATTAAGTCATAGTAGTATTAGCCAAAGTAAATTAAGTTTACATTCTGGAATAAAATTCAAACTTAACTTCTGGAATATGGTAGTTGGATGTATATAATGAAGCATTTTTGATCAAATTGTCCTTTCCTCTTTTTATGAAGCCTATATAGCAACAATGCTATAACCAACAAACCCAGATAAAGTTCTTCTTGAACGTTGAAGCTATTGCCCTGTTTCTTTATTAAAAATAGATGCCAAAAATGTTAATGTCCTTCTTACAGAATATCATGAAGTTCAATCTTGCTTCATGAAAGTATCAGATTGGTAATTATATATTAGAAATACATTGACAGAAAGTGAATAATGCAATTGTATCTTCAGTAGCCTTTGTTGTGGTACAGATTGCAGTTTTGGAATCTGTTTTGGTTCAATGAAATTTTCTTTCTGTTTTGATCAGTGGGATGAAAATGTATCTTAATCCATCACCTAAAGTTATTCAAATGGAATTATTTCTTCACCAGACAGTAAGGTCTCATGGAACTTGACAAAGATGTCTTTTATTTCTTCGCATATTTCTTTTGGTATTAGAACCACTGACCTATTTTATTAGACAAACAATGGGCATAACACTTATTGCAGTCCAAAATCAATCTTGTTATTAGATACTGGTGGTCCGCGTCATTAAACAGTTCATTTAGTGACCGTTCAAAATTACAATGGTACTGAAAAAAGTGACGTTTGACCATTTTTCACACTTACGACCATTTCAGCATCCCCATGATCAAAATTCAGACACTTGGCAACTGACTCATATTTACGATGGCCCCAGTGTCCCAGGGTCATGTGATTCCCTTTTGCGACCTTCTGACAAGCAAAGTCAATGACAAAGTCAGACCCACTTGACAGCCATGTTACTAACTTAACACCTGCAGTGATTCATTCAACAACTGTGGCAAGAATAGTCATAACATAGAGCAAAACCCATTTAACGAACGTCTCGCTTAGCAACAGGAATTTTTGGCTCAGTTGTGGTCATAAATCAGAAAACACCTTTACTATAATATTTTAGGTCACTGACAATTAGCAAAGCTCTTTAACTACATTTGTGAATAGCACTCAGTAGTTATTTTCATGCATAGAGCATGATAAAAATGCTGAGTTTGCCCATGGCACCCTTGTTAATTTTCTTCTAAACTCCAGGGCCCTTTTTCTGTGCCAAAAAAAGGGGGGCATGATAAAAAAGGCATAGGTCTAGAATAACATATTCCAAAATAACACCTTCGTCTTAAAGGAATGCATTTTCTTTCATGTTTGTGAAGAGGCCAGGACTAACGCTCAGTCGTCTGTGGAAATTTGACAGACAGGCTAATGTACCATAAATAAGCAGCCCCATCTCATTTAGTAGATTGAGCATTAGTATTTATTAGCAGCCAGCCAAAAAGGTTGCAGCATTTCCTTCCTTTTTAGTATAATAACCTCTACTTAAAATGCTTGTATCCAGGAAGGACGATCGGCTAATCTTGCAAACCCAAAATTCCTCCTTGCCCCAGTTTTTCAAAACCTAGTAATGGTGAAAGTGAAAACACTTTGGTTCCCTGGCTGAAGACGCCTGATGATAATTGCTTTCTTTCCAAGCAATATCGGGCAACTCATCAGAATAATGATGTTACCAGCTGTGACTTCTAATGAAGTTTAAGCCTGTCATATTCAAGGTAATCATTGTCTTCTTCCTATAAACAAAATTAAAATAAAAATTCATCCTGATATATTATTATAATCAGGGCTTAATAGAACCCCAAGATTATTTTAGCACTTCAAGTTAGATATAGGATGATGAATGCATGCTTGCAGATTTTCAAGATCTTCTTCCATGCAATTTGCGCCATTTATTAAAAAAATTCTTGCATCAGTCAAACATGAAAATATAACACAGTGGTCCACTTGGCCATCTAGAAAATGTAGTCCATTATCAGTATAGGTAGGTTAAAACTGAGAATGGAGAAAAATGCAATTTCAGAATGGAACATTTTCTTGGAGTTTGTGTCCAAAAAAGAGCACGTGCACAGGGTTAATCTCTGAATATAAGCCAATGTGGCTTTGCTCAAAAGTCAACCCCAGCCCACTGAAGCCAAAATGAATATACCAGACCTCTGAGAAGTGGGTTGAATCTGCCTTGATGAAAAGCTTCACACTGTGGAAGCAACATGATTCTCTTTGATAAGGGGAAGAGGTGATGTGATTTGCCTCAAGGAGGCGCTTTGCAGTGCTTTGCCTGCCTCGGCTGGCACTTGTGTTAACTGGAAGAGACTTCTGAGCATACACAGCACATACACAGAAATCACTGCCAGCTACTGCGAATGCCTGTCACATCAAGGCAGGCAAAGGCGATCAACATGACTGTTTTGCTTCAGTTTACAACCAGGAGGGCCACCTTGATTCCTAACACAGCTTCCACATTTTATTCCTAGGATGCACAGCCCAATAATATATGCTATGTATATAACATTTGCAGCTGAAGTTACAGAAGAAACCGAAGAAAACAAACAGCAGCTTTTCTCTCTCCCTTCTTTCCTCAATTCTTTCTTTTGTGGCAGCATTTTAAAACAATATAGATATCAAATCAAAAGAATTTCACTTGAGCAAAATCTCAGACCGACCAATATAAAAATAATAAAAGATCAAACTGTTCCTGCCCTTGGGCTTACAACATGAAAGGTTTCATAATCCTTAGTAAGATGATGTCTTAACTGAGAGAACTTGAATCTCAGGAAAAATATATGCAAACCTTTACAGAAGAAGTTACAAATAGAAGGCAGAGGGAGAGAGAGCTTGTGCTGAAGCTGTGAAATGTGCTCCATCAGACTTTATCTGGTGACAAAGTATTTTCTGAACCAACAGTTTTGCTACTTATTTTAAAATAACACATACAAGAAAGCTATGATCTCCTTCCATTTTTGACTACCCTGACTCACCGAAACTTAAAAATTTCTCTGCACACCTCTGATTTCAGTTTCAGAGGAGGAGGAAAAGAAGTGGTGGAAGGGAAGAACCTTCCAGAACCTATTCTATCAGATTAGCAGAATCTGACCAGAACTAAATCTAAGACCAAAAAGATACTGGGGGCACAAGACTAGCTTCTTTAGGAAATAATGAAAGACAAGTGTGAGTAAATCGTGGTCTAGTGGATTTGAGTAGAGCTCAGCAGTTGAAGCATGAATAGACACATAAATCCATAAGAAAGTGATTGAGAACTGACTTTCTGTTTGGAAACTCTCACTTGTTGATGTGCCTGGACTCTGGTTTTCTGCCTGCCTCTTGAGCATTCCTCCATTCTGACTTGTACATTTTAACTAGACTTGACTTTTACTCTTTGAGTGAGCTGACTGAGTAGTATGTTATAAAATTGAGGCTGTCTGAATCTGTGTCCTTGATATTTCCAGAAAGATCAGTTCCCTTTCTCTCATTTGTTCTGCTTTTCTTCAATTAATAATTCATATTCTTTAGCCTACCGTTTGTCCTTTTCTTTTATGTCACAAATATAGTTTGTAATTGTTGGTAACTTAAATAGTCTTTTCAAAGAATAACCTTTTAAATATCCATTTAATAAGATAAGAGTGACTTGATGAATAATATAAGCAAGAAATCAAAGTGCATATTTTTATGACATCACTTTAGTAGCTATTTGCTAATTATCATATACATATAAAGCAAGCCATAAAATTTGTGCTCTGCAACAGTTAATTGCTTTTTAAATTCCTCCTTCGTCTCTTATATCTGCTTGATGTGAACCAAATATTTAATAACAAAATCTGCTCATTGCTGCATAAGATATCAATGAAATACATCCACAGCAGATTGCAAAAATTCACAGAGGAAGCCCAAACACCTTCAGTGTATATTTATGGCCTGTCTTATAATTAGTTGAAATGTCTACAATAGAGATCCTCACTGATTTATGTGGGAAGCAATATCAAAAATATTTTACTGCATATATTAACAATATTTTTTTAAAAAATGTATCCAGAGAAATCAATAAAACTATGTTACAATTGAAGAAAGCAAAAATATAAATCAAGAACAGTAACTAAGCAGGTTGCGGTATTAAAATTGAAACTTACATCATAACGTGCTTAGTCTACGGTGCACAGCAGGTTTTAGCATCTTAAAAGTGACAGATGTATCAGCTTCTTGAAACAAAAATACAACATAAAACCTTGATGGCCTTCTTGGATCAGCCCTACCAAACAAATAAAGGTCCATCTTTGTTTGACATTTTGTACCACCTGGTAGCCAACTAAATGCTTCTGCAATCCTTAAAAGCAGTATATAGAGCCGTATTTCTCAACCTTGGCAATGTGAAGATGTGTGGACTTCAGCTCTCCAAAGTCATGCTGCCTGGGGAATTCTGGGAATTGAACTCCACACATCTTCAAGTTGCCAAGGTTGAAAAACACTGAAATAGATATATTTCCTTTCCTGTCGGTGCTCTTCTCCAATTAATATTTGGAGCCATGTTTCCCACCCATAATCTAGAAGCAACACTGAGTCTTCAAAACAAATAGTTCTCACATTATCTAGTATAGAATAGAAAAATCAGATTTCTTGGATGACTGATGCTCAAGCTTTTGTTGATATTCCCCAATATATATTTATTTTTACACCTTGACCATATTATACCACTCTTGTTGTTTTTAGCCTAAATAATTTTAGTGCTCTAGCTTTTGCTCATAAGCCAGATCTTTGGTCTCCTTGATCATTTGTTTTGCCCTTTTCTGCATTTTTACTGCTTCATACTATCCTTTTTTAAATGTGGTAACCAGAAGTGTCCACAGTATTGCAGAGTCAGACATATAATAGACTTACGTAAGGGAATTATAGTGTTGGCAATTATAATTTTAATGCCTTTCTTAGTGATCCTTATCATACAACTGGTGTTTTTATAGCTTCTGTCACTGAATCCATATCATTATTGAACTAATAACTATGACCTCAAGCTCTTTTTGCTCAGTCTCCATCAATAATCAGAAGTCTTTTGCCTGGTTGTGCATTACTTACACTTGCTTAAACTGAACTGCATTTGCCATTTCGTTGAGTATTACTTTAACTAAGGGACAGATACATTCTCTCAGATCTTTGCACCAAGATTGAAAAAGAAAGAAAAAAGTATTCCACTGACTATATTCCATCTGAATATTATGTATGAGGGCAATTCGTGGAAAAACCTCCGTTTGGTTATCAATGACAGACACTCGCAGATACAGAACCTTTATTATACACATTAGAAAACTACAGCATTACGTTACTTTTTGACATAATTGCCATTCAAATTGAGGCACTTGTCATAACATCCTACAAGGTTTGAAATTTTTCATCTGGGAATGAAACCAGAAGAGGTGGTAGTTACTTGGCGCCAAATCTGGGCTATAGGGGGGGATGATCAAAAACATCCCAAAGGAACTGCTTCAAAGGTTCTTGGGTGTGTCTAGAGGTGTGAGGGTCAGCATTATTGTGAACCAACACCACACCAAAAGTCAATATGCACCAATGCTTGCGTCACACTGCTTCGACGATGACAATATGCTTCACAATGCTATTACAGGGTGGCTTCAGTCCCAGGAGGGAGATTTTTTTGCCGAAGGAATTTCAAACTTTGTAAGATGTTATGAAAAGTACTTCAATTTGAATGAAGATTATGTCAAAAAATAATGTAACATAGTTTTCTAATGCATATAATAAAAGTTCTGAATCTGTGAGTGTCTTTCCTTGATAACCAAATAGAGGTCTTTTTCCAAATTGCCCTCGTATTTGTTTTAAGCATCATCGATGGCCAGTATCAAACATCAAAACTGCTGAATTAAATTTCTCAATCATAGATAATTTGAAAATAAGGGAATATGAACTTGGCCTCTTGAATGCGTATTTTTAACCAAACCCAAAGTTTATTAGATATTTATCAATATCCAATAAACATTGCTTTCATATGACTTTCTCTTTATCTAGACTGATGTGAATTAAAACCTGAAGATAAATCCAGAGAACATATTTTGAAATTTTCTTCTGTCAATAACTGATGGAAGAGTGATGATTTTAAGCAACTATTCACATTTTAACATAACAGAGATAAAACCAAATGCAAAAATAGAAAATAAAAATTTGCAACTAAGTGTTGACCAAATTCATACCTGCTTCAAGCTTTAAAAAGATCTTGGAGTTGCTTGTGTGTGTCTCTGTGTTTGTTTTTCTAGAATCCTATAAACTTCATTTCAATTGATTTTAAATGAATTCACTCCCTATTTCCCAAACAGTTATATGATTCTACAGATGGGCTGAAGTGACTAGCTGGAAATTTTTAATTGCAGCTGCAATATGACAAGAATTACATAAGACTTCAGAAGTGCTGCTGAGGACTTGCTTTAAATTGCTATCTTTACATATTTGCACAGGTCATTATCCATGCTGTCATTATCTAGAGTTTTGCATATCCAGTTGCAAAAATGACCTCAGTTTGCTATTCATAGCAATGATACTATATTCACAATTTTTGAGTGCTTTTGTGACTGTCACACATGTGTCACACAGTACAGGATGGGTTTTTACATATACGGTACATAATCTATGCTATTTCACTGTCTTGTGATTCAACCTAGAACAGAAAATACATTTTGCCATAGCGGTTGATGAGTGGATGAGTAGAATACATCCCTTTTGGTCTTAGACCACTCAACTGCTTTGATATCAACAGTGATGGTCTTCTTCTAGATAGCATGCAGAGATTAAGGTTGGATCACTGTGTTTTAGAAGATTCAAATCCTTCTCAGTGAATGAGTCCAGTAAGTGCTTGCCCAAAGAGAGTTCAGCCTGGTGGTTTCTTAATGTGGAATATTACAGGGCTTAATTTTCTTCCCACTGCTTTTTAACATCTCCATGAAGTTATTGCAGAAGGTATCTATTGGTTCTTTGAGTATGCCACCCTGGTGACATACACAAAGACTAGCCTCAGCATTTGAAGGCAGCTGAAGTTGTATAGGAAGACACAGATTGAAGCTGAACTCAAGCAAGATGGTGTTGCCATTTATTCAGTGAAATGTTCTGTCAGTCTGGCTTCAATCAATCAATCATGCTAGAGCTGGAAGGGATCTTCTAGGTCTTCTAGTCCAGCCCTCTGCTTAGGCAGGTGATCGTATACCATTTCAGACAAGTGGCTGACCAATCTTTTCTTAAAAACCTTCAGTGATGAAGCACCCACAACTTTTGAAGGCGAGCTATTCCACTGGTTAATTGTTTTCACTGTTAGGAAGTTTCTCCTTAAATCCAGGTTGCTTCTCTCCTTGATTAGTTTCCATTCATTGTTTCTTGTCTGGTGCTTTGGAAATAAGTTGACCCCCTCTTCTATATGGCAGCCCCTCAAATACGGGAATACTGCGACCATGTCAACCCTAGTTCTTCTTTTCTCTAGACTAGCTGTGAGGGCACCCCTGGCTTATAACCAATGTTGGCCATAAGCAGGTTCCTTGGTTGCAAGGATGGTGTGCAGAACAAAAGTGCCTGTACTAGAAAGTAGCAGTGTAACACAAGCACAGACTGCAGTGAAGTATAAAAAGCCTTTATACTTAGAATAGTCAAGCACAGTTCAATCTCAAAGTCAACAGTCCAGTTATCAAAACACAGTCAAACAGTCCTTCTACTAACCAAGTTAGTGAGTTGTTTTTGCCGTATCTTCACCAACAAAGTTGGCCAGCAATAAACAGCAATACAGGAACCAATACAGGGATGTAGATCACACAGTAAGAGTTACCAAATGAGAAAGAGAGTGAATTGGAGTCTTCTGCTTATATGCTCTAAGTCCTGGGCTAATTGCGATAGGTGTGGCTCAGCTTGATTCAGCTGGCCAACCATCCAGTAAACCAACCTGTAGGATTCTTAAAGGGATCACAACCCATATAACCCTAACTGGCTTGGCAAGAGGAATACGAAATTTGAAACCCATGTGCAGGATCCGTCTGTGTGTGGTGGCTCTTGATGCACTGACTCCAGCCTAAGTCCACTCCTTGTGAAAGTCCCCAACACTTTTAAATGGCCATTTCCTGACAATCCTCTCAAGGCTGAGGTCATTCCTGCTGCTTGTGCACCTTTTTCTTCCACACTTTTCCTTCCCACATAGCTTTCTATTAATGTGCTTTGATACAGCACTTTGGGAACATCCAGCTTCTTTTGCAATTACCTTTTGAGGCCTTCCTTCCTTATGGAGGGTATCGATGATGGTTTTCTGCACAACTGTCAGGTCAGCAGTCGTTCCCATGATTGTGATTCTTACTGAATCAGACTGAGATATCATTTAAAGGCTCAAGAACCCTTTGTAGGTGTTAGGGCTTAATTAGCTGATTAGAGTGGAACACTTTGAGCCTAGAATATTGAACTGTTTCACAATATTCTAATTTTCTGAGATTGTGAATTTGGAGTTTTCATGAGCTGTAAACCATAATCATAACAATTATGACAATTTAAGGCTTGAACTATCTCGATTTGCATGTATATATTAGTTTTACCTTTTAAGTTGCATTACTGAAATAAATGAACTTTTGCACGATATTCTAATTTTTTGGGTTTCACCTGTATAAACAGCAGGTTTTACTTGTTTTTACACATTTTAAGAGTGGAATATCATTTTGGAATAGTTTAAGATAGGGTAGGATACTATCAAAAAATACTAACACAATTGTTTCTATATGATAACCTTGAATGTAAAGTGATTGATAACACATAACTTTCTGGCAGTTTCAAAGGAATACAGGAGTAGATAAAGACACATCCACTTTGTTATCTTGGTAATGGACAAGATACAGGAGAAAAAGACAGCACATTGCAGAAAGAAGATTCATTCAAATGGCTGACTTTATTTCTGTAATTCTTATACAACATACAAGAAAAAGAAAACATAACCATAAAGCACTGCTGTACTTTTTCCTTCTATTTAATACTAGGTTAATAAATTGTTGATAAATTTCACCTATTTAAGTTCTCCTTTGAATCAGTTTCCTGAAGACAAATGTCTTTGTATTACATTGCACATGAAAACCAATAATTCTGAGATTATTGTTCTAGAAATTTCTGTAGTCTTCTCAGAAAACAAGAAATGCAAAATGATTTCATTTGACATGCCTGCCATGAAAGCTACTAAAACTGTTAAAATTTCACTCAAGGGGAAAATTAGTGTCATATCTACTTCAAGCGCAATACTGATATCAATATCACTTTGTTCACCCAACTAACTGCTACCTTTTTTTGATTAGAAGTGGCTGTTTAGATTAGTTTCATGCTGCGATAAATTTTCACAAGCACTTTTAATCAATGTAATTTATATAAAGAATATGATTGATTGATTGATTTGTAGACAGGATGCTAGATAAACAAACAGAAAGCTTCCAATTTTAGCAAAATTCTCACAAATATGATTTAGAATTCTGGCATTTACTTTGGTACAATTGCCTCTCCAAGAATATCTACAGACTTCTATGTTCCTGTTAAATTCCAAAATAAAACATAGGTATCCAAAAAGGCTGCAGAAAGTTAAAAGAATATATAATATATAACTGTTATATAATGACAGTTCTAGCACTACTGCCAGTTTTCAGTTACAAGATAAATAAAAAAGAAAAGGATTTCTAAATCATTCTGATAATGAAGTCAAAAACAGAAGTCTATTTATCTGAATAAAGACTAGTGAGAATACTAAGCAAATTTAAAAGATACAGTTAATAATTATTATTTGAGGGTGGGGACTGGCGAAACCATTCTAAAAGCAGTCTAACAGTAACAAATGAAGAATACCAACAACTAATATCTAGCGAGTAGAATACATAAATACAAATATTTGCTGAAAATCTAAAAATGCAGTATTATATATGTATTTCTCTTTGGATCTTCAAAATATTGAATATATGTGATCCACACACTCTCTCTCTCTCACACACACACACACAATGAATACTATACAATAACCAATGTTTTACCTAAGGACCTTACAGTAACACAAATTAGGAACAAGAGGCCATACAGAGATTCTTGATTCACAAGAAAAGCAGTTACGTGGGATCTGAATTAGTTAAAATAAGATATAAAATTCATTACTTTTGCAAGGACAAATAGTTTGAGGGAACCAAAATGCTATCATGGATTATTCCTGATTGCTAGATAAAGCAGGAACAGTTCCTTAATGGAAAATCTGAGAAGCAAAATGATAGAAATTAAGTTGGTGACTAAGGGAGAAAAGTGTTTTAAAGATATGCATATACATACATGTGTATGTGTGTGTATGTATGTATGTATTTGTGTGTATTTGTGTATGTGTGTGTGTGGGGGGGGAG
>JANHFO010001633.1:53614-65920 GCA_032468095.1 Pareas carinatus
GGGGAGGGAGGGAGGGAAGAAGGAAGGGGGGTATCATAAAGATAGAAATTAAATCAACATCCTTTTTTGGCTCTGAATACATTCAATGCTTGCTTAAACTATGCCCATCACTGACCTACAGCTTCCTATAAATTATTTCCAAGGGAATACTGCTGTCAGTAGCATAAAGATTCTTCATGCTTGTCTTGCAGGTAAATATGAGAGTTGTTTTGTTTTGAAGAAATCAATACAGAAAAGCAAAGCAGGTGCTTGTTAACAGCGCCCCACGTTAGTCTAGCAATGTATGACTGGAACTTCTACCTTGACATTTATCTTGCCATTTTATGTCTGCAAATTGAAAGTTTCCCCACACATAATGCATAATGTTTACGTTGAACACAGTGCCTTGAGCACATTGGCACTGAATAAATGTTATCCCATTTGAGTGGTAGTAATAGCAAAGTCTGCATGTTCAAGGAGATGTATCGGTTAACTGTAGGAGTTGAGAAGCGCTCCTAGCTACTGCTGCTACCTGAGCCGTGCATGAATGGGTATTATGTAGATTTGCAAAACTGAAAAATCAGACACATTGCATTCTACATTCAGATTATATCGCTCAAAATCTAAAGGAACCTGGTCAGATCCAGGTATTAGATAGAAAGCAGGAAGTTTCTTTTTCAGGGAAAGAAATGTTTTGAGAAAATGGATAACAGCTTTCAATATAATATTAGACTGATATTAGACTTGTATTCAGCTAACTACATCCGAGAAAGAATAACACTCCCAGTCTTCTTCAGATAAAAGCAAGAAGTAATCGGCTAAATTAACTCTAGGCCCATACAGAGTAAACTTTCACCATGTAAAAATATTTGAAACACACAGGCTTCTCACATTCACATAGTAGGCATTTAGAGAGCAAACCGAGTTTTTAGAACCTTTGAACAAGGACTCCAGTGGATTTTCTGACTATTAGATACCTAGAAAATTTCAGGCACTGTTTGTATATTTAGTAGCATAACTGTCACAGTGACATTTTGCTTCTTCAGCTAAAGCATTACCTTGGAAGCCTGCAAATTTCCTTAACATGACCCCGTTCTTACAAACAAATGCCACATTAGATACATGAAAGTTAATTAACCAGCCTAGAGATAAGGAGAAATTTCCTGACACTTAGAACAATTAATCCATGGAATGACGTGCCTCCAGAAATTGTGGATGGTCCAACACTGGACATTTTTAAGAAGAGACTAGACAATCATGTGTCTGAGGGGTCCTTGGTGCTTTCTGAGCTTGCCTGTTTTGTTGCAGATGTTTCAATGCTCAAACTAGGCAACACCATCAATGGTCATCATCACCATTTGTCTGAAATAGGATAGGACTTCCTGCTAGAGCAGAGAGTTAGAACAGAAGACTTCCAGGGTCCCTTCCAACTCTGTATATTCCATCCTTGTTTGGTTCTGCTCTGTATATTTTCTTCCAAGCATCTTTTCTGGAATTTCTCTGAAAAACCAAGAGGCTCCTAGGATTCAGAAGAAAGGAAGTTGCATAGATACAAACCAATCCAAAGCTCTGTGCTCTGATTTCAAGCAACAACTAAGGTTTTAGTCCAGTTGTTACCAGAACCTCAGGAACAACACCAAATACTCTTTAAAACTTAGAAATATGCATCAGGTAGCAACAACAGACCAATCAAATAGGTCAGACTTCCCTGCAGTGGGAAGAGGCTATGAAGAACTTCAAAATAATCAAAGAATGTTATGACTATGAGAAGGCACTGTGTTAATCTTTCCCATATCCTCATCAAGTTGTCATTGTCCCTCCCCAAACAATCTAGAGGCCGTGCATGTAAGCTCATTGTGTGTAATACTCCCAGTGATCTGGATCAGGGCCATTGTAGACATGATGGCCATGAACATCAAAACCTATGACTCAGCACCCAGGTAAGGGAGCTGGAAGTCTCCTAAGGCTACAGAACTCCATGAATCTTCCCAGGGAAAGAAAGTTTGTTTCAATGGTTAAGGCATCAGGCTAGAAAGCAGGCAACTGAGTTTCTACTGTCCTAGGCACAAAGCCAACTGAATGATTGTAGGCCAGTTACTTTCTGTCAGCCCAAGGAAGGAGGTAATGGCAGACCACTTTTGAAAAACCTTACCAAGAAAACTGCAGGGACTTGTTCAGGTGGAGACAGACTTGAAAGCACCAAAAAAGTAACTCAGAGGCAAGTAACTCAGGCAGGGAAGTTGCTATGCAGCAGTAACAGTGATCTTCTCCAATCTCTAGAACCCAGTTTCAGAAACATGGTCTCACATCCAATTATCTGAGGAACAGCAGCTCTGAAGGTAACAAGTATCTCCTGGATGACTATAACCATTGTTTCCCCCTACCTTGGAGTCAAGGCTACTGCCATACACACAGTCCCAGTGGGTCACATTTCCAAAAAAAGAAACTTCTCATTTTCAACTCATTCTGGTTTCATTTATTCCTCATACTTCTCTTTTCCAAAATTAATGCATTAGGTTGATCACTGTTTTTATGTAACCTTTTCTGCATTTTCATCAATGTCTCAGAATAGCAGCCCTTCTCAAAAGCATTTAAGAGTGATAGGTAATATTCCCAGTTTGGCCACACTGTAGGTATTCAAAAATGATGCTGGCCCTTTTATTTTCAGTTTGATTTCTCATGATCCCCAACATAGAATTTATGTTTTTCATGACTGCTCTTTCCTTTACAAAACAACACTTACAAATTGAATTTCTGTGGGCATTTTTTTAAGCTAGAGCACCCTTACATAAAATACAAGTTGGGAAAATTAAAGCACATTTCCTTTTGTTCCAATGACCTTTCTTGTGCATTTTAATGCAAATATTAAGAACAACATAAAAATAGAGTGACAAAAAGGATACATGGTAAAAAGATTTTCAAAATGACAATGAACAGTATTTTTCTATTCAGCTTTTGTTAAGGTCTAAAACCGGCTGCATTTGTAACTCTGTTTTTTTTTTAAAAAAAGTCCTTTTTGTGTATGACATAATAGGAGAATCTGTGGCTCTTTCAATCAAACTTTTAAAATTACATTTCTCCTGTAAACCAATGTTGGGAGACATTAACTACAGAACCTTCAGGTTACTCTTCCCAATGTACAGATCTGTGCAAAAAACAACTACTCCACAAATGCATAACACAACACAGGAGGATAAACCCATCAGGACAAGATTCAGCGGTCCATCTGCATCTCAGAAACAAGGTCGCTCTTTTGAAGACAATGAAGTCCACATTCTGGATAGAGAGGAACCCTGGTTTGAAAAAGGGGTCAAAGAAGTCATCTACATTAAGACTGAACAACCCTCTCTAAACAGAGGAGGGGTGATATGATACCACCAATCTCCTGTTAACAACACAGTTCTTTCAGCAATCCCAAGAAGATTCCACATCCATTTGCACGCTGATTCAGGGGACACTCCCAAGTAGACCCTAAGAGTGCTAACGGCTGGATGACCGCAAAGAATATAAATCCTTCCATTCCAATCAGTCAGTTAGAACCAAGGAAGCTTCTTGGATGAGAAGTGAAGTGTTTTCATGGGAAAAAAACCCAAGAAAGTCTAGTTGCCTTTTGAAAAAGCTCCTTCGGAACTCTAAACACCTATTAACAGATGTATTCCTATGCATTCAGAGGAGTTCTGGGTGTAATAAAGCAACACTTTCATGCCATTTATATACAATCCTCAATGGAGCTTTGAAAATGTGTTGCGCATTTTCAGTTTATTACTTCTGGCAACTAACTGCACGAATCCCTTCAGTTATCTTAGCAAGGTGTTTTTGAAGTGGTTTACCTTTGCCTTTTCCCTATAGTTGAGAGAATGACTGGCCCAAGGTCATTCAGCTACTTTCTTTGGCCTAAAGTGGGACTAGAATTCACAGCCTGATGCCTTAACTACTACACCAAAATGGCTCTTTGAATACAAATTGCTAAATATTCTATTTCCACCTTGGAGGTATAATAGTTCCAGTACAACGTGTTGTATACAGCTTTTCAAAGACAGAAGTGTGTTTATATTTGCATTATCTTATGGCTTAATGAAGTTTCCTGTAGCTTGCAATTTATGTAGCTGTTAATGTAAATAGCCCAGTATATTTTTTTTTCTCCTAAAGATATAATTTAAAAAAAGTTTAATCCATTGGTATTAAAATCTAATGCTTGATATAGGCTCTTGAAATGCAAACTTACTAATGTAAGGGCTTTTTGGATTGTTTGCTTGCTTTTTTTGTTCATTCTAAAGATGACTGTTGCGTAGAATTATAGGAGCTTTTTGAAAAAAAAGATAAATCATTTGTATATTTGTCATTATACTTTCAACAGTAGTTCACTGAGCAGCATGCAGTTATTACTCCAAGTAAGAACAATTTTGCATGATATTAACATTTAGACCACTGCAAAATTTAGGAGAAAAAAGTTGCACTGAAACTATTTTCAGCTTAATTTCTGCAAAAATATTTTACCGTTGTTATTCAGTTAGTATCCGTTGAGTATGTGTGCATGAACGCACATATACAATTAAAAATATATATCATTTGGCATTGTGCTTCATTTGATAATCTGATCAGAGATTTCATCATACACTACAACATCATGTTTTTTTCCAGCTGTCACTGTTGATCAGACAAAGCCTTGTTTTTCATAATAGCATCAAAAGAAAAATATGGCTTGTTGTTACAGCTATAGCTTTTACAAGTCTTTGGGGATATTTTCTCACAAAATCAGCCTAAGTAAAAAAAGAATGTGTGCAATATTGAGTATACTTACTTATTTAATAAAGAAAACAACTTGTAAATCTTCTTGAAGAAAGGGATTTTGTTGCTTGGGGGCACAGGACTAATATATGGACTGAGATTGGTTATCCCATTTATATGATGCTCAATGAAATACTTGTCTCAAAAAATTACTTAATCCCAAACAGTAAAACTTTCATTTTCAGAGTAAACATGCTTTCAAACACGTTTGACTATTCAAACACATTCATATATTTGCACAGGCCATTTTAAAGAGACGCATGCAAAAATTTAATTAACGGTAGATATATAGCTGAGCCAGTAACCCATTTTGGAAGTCACTAGAGAAACAAGAGATTGTGTACTCTAATGTTTTGCATCAGCTCAGAATTATTCAACGATAGGGTTGTTTGATAGAATATATATTTAAGCATCTATTGGCAATAAGGTTATCCATAAAGCCTTTTTTAAAAAAATCAGGATAAATGTAGTGCACAATCTTTCACTTTATTATTATTTTGAGTGGTAAAAGTTTTTGTTCTTTGAGGATCAGATAAATACATCTGATAATATTTTGTTTCCAAAGTAGAGATGCATCTCATGCTTTCTGTAGAACCTTTAAAGATGATAAAAAGCACTGTTATTAATACCGTTAGAACTATAATTATGTTTATATGTTTTGATATTGATGAATTGTGCCTTCTATGTAAGCATCTGACTTGTAAGAGCATGCAATAAAAGACAGTAGCCATAAGCAAGCTATAATTGTTCAATTTCACTTCTACCATCTGCAATGTGGGGTCATTAATTCAATCCCATGTGAGAAAACTCCACATTTGTTACTGCCACGATCTCCCCAGTTCCTACCACAGCACTTTCCTACATGATAGTTCCTCTGTATTTCCTTGAATTTCAGGCTGTGGATTTGATTGAATGCTACAGTTTGATGTTTTCATTAAGCCCCTTCTAATCCATTGAATCTCTTCCCAGTAACAGTTAGATCTGGGCAGATCAGTTGCAGCTTAGTGACCACCAGAGTAGAATTTTTGTTCCATTTGTCATTGTGATTATGTGACCTACAGTTTTATGTTTGACTAGAGGGCATAATTAAAAGACAGCCTTGTTTGAACTTATTTGAAAAATACGCAGAGATGAAAGTCAGAAAGTGTATGCAAAATGAAATCTAATAAAAGACTTGAGTGACTGAACAAGATAGGGGGCATTTAATTAGGAGTTGGTGACTTAGGGTAATAAGCCTGTAACAAAAAGGCAACACAACTTCTGATCCCCTTCATCAGTTCATGTGACACTAATTCTATAATAGTTATATTGTTTGCTTGTACGTTCTTGCTATTTTCAGCCTTAAACCTCTACATAATTTGGCCAATTTACTTCAAGAATTGGCTTGACTTCAAACCAGCCTAACTCGATCAAATGATTTTAAAAGATCCTTCCATAATATTTGCAGGCTTTGTCTTCTGAAGCCCTTTCCTTTCCCCTTCTCTTCTCCTCTCCTCTCCTCTCCTCCCCTCCCCTCTCTTTTTTTCTTTTTTTGCTTTGTCTCACTTTCTTGATTTCTGGCTTATTTCAAATTGTTGTGAGCAATAATATTGTTTTGCACTTTGTTTTTTCCTTGTAATGCACCCTTGGGAATTTTTATCTTCCTCTCAGAGTATATGTTTAATGGGGCAAGTAATCTGCTTTAGTTTGGCAAGATTTTTGCCTATCAAGAAACGAAAGTGCTTAGATGAATCTGTCTGTCTGTCTGTCTGTCTGTCTGTCTGTCTGTCTGTCCGTCCGTCCGTCCGTCCAGCCTGCCTGCCTGCCTGCCTGCCCACCCGCATACATACATACATACATACATACATACATGCATGCATGCATACATACATACATACCAGCCAAGATCAAAGATGAAGTATCTCTAGATCTGACCAACCAAAATATCCACAGGCCCTTGGTCATAGTAGGAATGACTCAGAAACAGTTCGTCCCCATCCAAATCCACAATAAATACAGTCTATATCATAAAGACAATGACGATGAAGAAGATTTTGAATCTAGCTGTTTGGGTTTTATATCCTCATTTGTTAATTCTATGGAAGTGCTTGTTCTTAGGCCACGGAGAAACGACTATGGAATTTTCTTGTTCAAAATGCCTTGAATGACTAGATTGACTTTTGATCTTCTGCCTTTTGACAGGGTGGGCAGTGGAAAAGAACCAGGACAAACGTCAGATTATCTTGAGCCTTTTGTGCGAAGAATTGTTTTGATAGATTGATATTCTAGTACATATTCATATATTCATTTTTCCAGATTTCCTTAAAGTGAAGTGAATTGAAGCAGTACTTTGAGTCACACTTTTCGTATGTCATAAATGAGAGATAGTTGCTTTTCATTCTCCTTTCCCTAGACATACGTTCATTTTAAAGAACAATTTTACATCACAATTCCATTGTAATATTTTTTTTTACCCTTATTTATATCAATCACATCTCATAATAAGTGCTGAACAAGTTTTCACTTTGCTGACATTTGGATCTGGCAATTGATTTCAAGTTCAGCTGGATCCATATGTTTCTTGTACATAGTGAGATCATACCAGGAATACTTCTCAAATAAGCTGTGATTTGTCTTGACAAATCATCATATTATTTCTCTGTATTGTACTTCTTTGTGCAAGTATTAAATAGACAGGAAAAAATATCAGACCTGTGGTTCATTAGGAAAAAGGACTGTAGAATTCTTGTCTGAGGCTGCTATAGTTACAAAGAAGACAATGAATTTCTGTAAAATAAAAAACTATAATGAAATTTTCTCTTTTATAGCTCAAATTATAAAAATGCACCACACATCTCCTTATAGTTTAATCTATTAACCAATAACACAATTATAGAATGTTATTTCTTATTAAATTTTTAAAAATCTGAGTATTCATAAGCATAGTTAGTAGTCATTGGGGTAAAAGATTAAGAATGTTATATTGTATAAGCACTCGATTCAACAGGCCTATGAAATTTGACATCAGAGTCCATTGTCACATAATTACAAAGCTAATATAGTGTAGTTAAAGTTTTGGACTTGGACTGGGGACATCTCAAATCCAATTCCCAACTCAGTGACATTCATTCATTCTCTCTTATCCCAATCATCAAAATCAGAATCAGAATTTATTGGCCAAGTGTGTCTGGATACACAAGGAATTTATCTTCTGTGAACATATTTTATATCTACATACATACAATAAGCAAACAGTGATTAAAATTAAAGATACATTCATAATTCTTTGTGTATATAAGCATAAGATACATTCATAGTCATAAGTTTTTAATTTTACTCCTGTACTGTATTGTTTTATTGTTGGCTGTGAACCGCCCTGAGTCCGTTGTATGGAAAAGGGCGGTATATAAATCAAATAAATAATAATAATAAATAATTTGCAACCACCTTGCTCACTAACTTTCACTTATCTTAAAATCCTTTTCTCCCCATAATATTTAGCAAATATTCGACTGAGATACACAAATGCATGTCTTTGCTTTAAATTGTTATCAAGTCTTTGTAGTTTGCAACTATTTGCTCCATTTTTCCCATCAAAGTCAACTTCCTAGGTCATGGTACATGGTAATTTTCAGACCTATCCTTTTTGATATATCATAAATTCCATCTTAGCTGTGAATTGTCTCATACAAAGGAAGGTGCACAGTCACACCCCTAATCCGTAACACTCTGCCATCAATATTTCTTGTATATTTACATGGATAAATATATTAAGCAAGCAAAAACTCATTCCTTGGTCACTTATTAAGCATTCCATTTATTCTTACCAATGCCTTACTGATACCTTTTATTTTGCACATCCCATGACAGAAGAAAAATGCTCTGCTAACTGTAAGACAATGCAATCAGTTATCACATATTTTGACCAGTATGCTACAAACACAGTCTAACCCTCATAGAACTCATAGAATAATAAAGTTGGAAGGGATCTTGTAGGTATTCTAGTCCAACCTTGTGCTCAAGCAGGAGACCTTAAACCATGTAAGATAAATGATCCAGTCTTCTTTGATGGAGCATCTACAACCTCTAGAGGCAAGTCATTTCACTGATTAATTGTTCTAACTGTCAGGAAATTTATCCTTAGTTCTAGGTTGGTTGTCTTCTTGGTTAGTTTTCATCTATTGTTTCTTGTCTTACCTTTTGATGCTTTGGAAAATAATTTGACCCCTCACCTTTGTAGGAGCCCTTCGGATATTGGAACACTGCTATCATGTCTCCCTAGCTTTACTCAAGCATGTTGATTTTCTTCCAATCAGGTTAGGATCTCAAATCTAGTGACCATTTTGCAAAATAGCATAATGTTGCTGGTATCTATATCTAGAAGGTGCAGAGATTTATTCTTCAAGTAGTTCGTTTTGTAGTCAGTGTGTCTCAGATATATTCAGCTATATCAGGAATAGAAGATCTAACTTAAGGCATTTCTATACAATACAGCCAGTGGTGACAGATTCTGAAAAGCTGGCTACAAATTCACCATTCCAAATGTCACTGATGTCTAATAATGGAACTGCACATTCCCACATCTGCATTTGCATTCCATGTTCTGAACATCATGAGTTAAAGCTGTGGTTGGTTCCTTATGCCAAGTAAGTGCATAGCAGAAACACAATTCAAAGGAAAGGGTTTCCGATTTGCATCTCTGTATTTAACATAACACATTTGAGTTTGTTTTCAAATACATTTTACATTGGAAATCGACTTACAGTTGGACTTGGCACATAAGATTCCAATCATTACTATTTTATAACAGTATTTATTCTCTTCATCAAATATAACAGAACAGCTAAATTGCCGTACTATGGGCATAAGGAGCAGGCTAAAATGACTGCCACATTCCCAGTTCCCGATGATTAATCAAAGCTATCAAACTGAATTATTTTTTCCCAAATTCCTCCCAAGCATACAGCGGTGGATATGTCCCCATTTTCCAAGCAAATGCAGAGAAGCTTATTCGACAGACCTTGAATAAGCTTTCAGTAAGTGCTTGCTATTCTAGCCAAAGTACTTTGTCAGGTAGAGAGGCTTCACAATGGAGACCGAGTCATTTTATGCTTGGTTTGTTATGCAGCATATTTTCACATTTAGCCGGATTGTTCTACCGCATTTAGTCAGGTAATGAGTTAGGCGCTTTATACGTTATCTTCATCGAAGGGACCTGTCCATGGTTTGCAATTATATGAGGAAATTATTCTATAGAATTCAAAGATCGGGCAATTTGGTGAGGGGATAAAGTTCAATAGCATTTGTTCAAAACTTTTTTTCGGCCAGCTTAGTTGCAGATGCATGGCACTCTCTCTTTGGGTCTTCTTAGATCTCGAGCAAAGGGGAATCCAGCCAAGTCAACAAGTCTCAAACCCTTCCTTTCAGACCAACTTGGGGCAGAAGTAAAAACTGCACACACTTTATACCAACAGATCTGTTCTCTAGATCTTCCACCCGGTCTTCCTCCATATTTTTGAAAAAATGCATAGAATATAAAGGTGTGTTTGGGAAGCTTATCTGATACTGTTTTTCCCAGATGGCCTAGCTAGCAGATCTTTATTGCTTCAGAGTATTGCAAGGTACCTCTTTTTCACCTCCAAGAAAGAGCATCCACTCTCCTTATTCCAACCATAATGCTCAGCTATAGCTTTTGTGCATGGACAGAAGGTAAGGCAAAATGGCTGCCATATGAAGTTTAAAGTAAAAGGGTAAGATTAGTTTTGAATGAAGTAAGAATTGTCCTGTATCACCCACTTACCCATGGCCTATTTAAATGTTCCCAGTGTACTTATGTAAGTTATACATATACCCTGTTTCCCCGAAAGTAAGATATCCTCCGAAAATACAACCTACTTACAGTTTTGCCTCTCACTGAAATATAAGGCATCCCCCGAAAATGAGACCTCCCTGATAATAAGGCCTCAAACTTCCGGTTCTGGGCAGCCTCGGTGGAAAAATAAGATATCCCCTGAAAATAAGACCTAGCGCATCTCCGGATGCAAAAATTAATATAAGACAGTGCCTTTTTTTCGGGGAAACACAGTAAGTTGTATTTCAGATCTTTCCAGTGAGGGAAGGCAAGGGAGAAGGTGGAAGAGGAAGAGAAAAAAGGAAAAGGAAGGGAAGGGAAGAAGATAAAAAGGACTCAGAAATGATTGTGGGTGGCTTGGTAGAAGAGAGAGAGAGCTATAAGAGCAGGTGTAATGAGGACTGGAGGGAGGAGAAAAGAGAGAGAAGAAAGACGAGGGGGAAGGGGAAGAAAATGAGGAAAGAGAAAGTTAGGGAGCTAAAGCAAACAGGAGAGGGGTGGGGAAAGGGAAGAGTCGAGGCGATAGTCGGGAAGAGTGTAGGGGAGAGGAGAGGAGAGGAGAGGAGAGGAGAGGAGAGGGGAGGAGAGGAGAGGAGAGGAGAGGAGAAAAGATAAGGGTCGAATCTTAGTTGTGATAGTGACCAAATTTTGTTTTCTCATCCAGTATTTTTGATCACAGAACAAAAACATTTTGGAGTGCATTTCTTTTTTTCTTGATGACAGAATCATTTCACTGCAACAAAAAACAAAGTTTCCAAAATCTGAAAGTTCACTTCTATTTGGCTTGAATTTCTCTCTTTTTTTGCTTGAAAAGCTTAAAATCCAGGTTGGAATTCATACCACAGGAACCACAGGAGTAGACTTTTCAGTGTGGATGCCTTCTAAGGCAACGTAGTCATATTGTTTTCTCTTTATGCCAGGTTATATTAACCATTGGCAGAAATGAAGTATAACTGAAGCGAGAAGTGATATATATTTTAATAGGCATCCAGAACCAAGCAGAGATGAATGTTAAGCACATCATCAGGAATAATGTCAGCTTTCCCAGTAGTTCCAACTAAATGAAAAAAGTGCTCGCTAAGCTTTTTATAGGTGAAACCAGGTACAAATCCATATAGCTACCATCGTGACTTCACTGCAGGTTTAACTCAGCCCAAGAAATCTACCAATCAGACCATTCATCCATTCTAGCCTGCCACTCCTGATTAGGAAGGGACAGCCCGACATCATTTCTTAAGAGGTGCACTGCATTTCAGCAAATGCTAAACGTCAAGATTAATGCATCAAAGGGATTTGGTGGAAAACAAAAGTTTGAGGGAGAAGAACCTTACGTCAACTCCAGGTTTCAGAAATCCATTTGAAATGAACCTGAAACTTTCTGCATGAGACAAAGTTCTCTGAATTTCAGTGGCTGTCAAAGATTGGGAAGAGAACTTCCACCTTGCTGGTACTGAAGGTCTATGAAAATGACCTCTAAAATTCACTGCCGGATAGCCACTTGTCTGAAATGATATATGGCAGTGATGGTTAACCTTTTAGACATCAAGTTCCTGGACGAATCACAGCTAATGAGTCGTGACTTGTGATGTCATTGCCTGGCATCACTACTGTCTTTCTGAGCATGCACATGGCCCCATGAGGTCATCACTTGTTGCTGCTACTTCTTTCTGAGCATGCTCATCTCTGGGGCGATGCCAGGGTGACGTGGG
>JANHFO010001633.1:74813-85368 GCA_032468095.1 Pareas carinatus
AACCCAATCGGTTCAGTACTTTCCGGGATCACTTACCAGACACAAACGTGCCTAATTTTTTATATATATAGATTTAAGGCACTTCTAAGACTCACACTCACAACATGAGGTAAAATGGAGTCTTTTATTTTAAGATGATAAATATTTTAAAATGATAAATTTTTGCTGCAGAAGTTCATTTTAAATCTTGTTCCTTCCCTTGATTTTAGAGACACCGCAGGGAATGAAAACAACTGCTAATTTCTTAGCCCAGGTTCTCTTTTATACTTGCATGAAGAAGAAATTTCCTGGAAATAAATTTTATGCATAAAATTAAGGAGTTTTAATATAATTTGGAGTTTGGAAGCTTTTAAAATTCTCCCATTAAGATAAGTATAAAATAGCAATGCTCAGAATCTAAATGTAATACATAATAGCTTAGCATACCTAGTACAGGTAGTTTTTGACTTACAACAGTTTGCTTAATGACCGTTACAGAGTTGCACAGCATTGAAAAAAGTGACTTATGACCATTTTTCACACTTACCATAGCAGCATCCCCATGAGCACGTGATTTACATTCAGATACTTAAAAAACGAGTCACGTTTATGACAATTGCAGTGTCCTAGGATCATATGATCACCTTTTGCAACCTCCTGACAAACAGTCAATTGAAAACAGATAGTAATAAATGTATATGGTTAACTGATGATGTCAAGAATCAATATTAGACCAGTTTAAAAGACTGAACAGTTCTAAAAGTATTGGCAGAGACTCAAAATTTTATTACCGGATGTCCTCAGAGAAATGGCATGAAATTTGCATAGTGGCCTTCATCATTAGAAGGTTAGGTTCTAATTCTCTGGGTCTTTTTTAAACAGGTTGTTTGAGATAAACAATAGAGGAACAGATCTTAGAACTTTGTAAAACCTTGTGCTGTTCGGAACATTATAACAACAGATGTCTGCAATTAATGTACCAATCATTTTAGCCACGGAAAAGTGCATGTCTAGCAACCTGAAACTCCGGTAACCACAGCATGATATCCTACATTCAGTGATGCTGCTCGTGTTGACATCTCAAAGGTCAAATTAAGAGTCCTACCAAAGAACAATGGCCAGACAGCTGTCTAAGCAACATCATGGCTATTACTTTAGAACAGTGATGGCTAACAGTTTAGGTACTGAGTGCCCAAATGAGTGGCAGCTAATGAGTTGCGGCTCGTGATATCATCACTCGGCGACACTACTCTCTTTCTGAGCATGCGCATGGCCCTGTGACATCATCACTCGATGATGCTGCTCTCTTCTGTGCATGTTCAGCACTGGGGCGATGCTGGGGCAACATGGCTCGTGTGCCAGCAGAAAAGGCTCTGCTGGCACACATGCCATAGGTTCGCCATCACTGCTTTAGAATCATAGGGGTGGAAGGTTGTAGTCCAACCTCTTGGTCAAGGCAGAAGCCTTATACCATCCTGGTCAAATAGTTGTCCAATCTACTCTTGAAAAGCTCCAGCGATGGAGCACCACAACCTCAAGAACAAGCTATTCCACTGATTAATTTCCCTCACTTACCCACTTAAATTCTTACTTCTAGATTGGATCTCTCTTTGATAGGCTTTCACCCATTGCTTCTTGCCCTCTGTGCTTCAGAGAATAAGTCAATCTGCTCTTCTTTGTGAAAGTCCCTCAAGTACTGGAAGACAGCTATCATGTCCACCCTAATCATTCTCTTCAAATGGTTAGACATACCTAACTCACTCAAAAGTGTGTCATACGATTTACAGTAGCTTCCAGACTCTTAATCATCTTTGTTGCTTTTCTCTGCACACTTTCTAGGTTTTTATTTTAAATAAATAAATTATTTTAAATAAATTAAATATATATATTTTTGAGACACCTGACTTAGCTTGTAGATAGAGAAAACCACCTTGTTATGGTTCTTTAACAATAGATTTTTGTTTTATATAACACAATGATATTGTATCCAAATAAATGTCCAGAACCAATTCTCAAAGGATGGATCAGGTTAATAGGTCACTGAAGAGGAGTCTATTCTGGTAACAGCATTACTTCAGAGAACCAGAAATATCTTTCCGGTCAAGATAAATGCATTTAATATCAAAGCAGCAAAATCAAACTCTGTTTAATTTTGATAGTAGTAGTCTTTATCACAGTCATTGAGAAGAATTCTAGAAGTTAATAAAATATTTCAAATAATTAAACAATTCTATAAATTACCAAAAAAATAACTCTCAAGGACCATGAAAACATACCTAATTTTACAGATAACAAAATGTATCAGATGCATATGATGAGATGAGCTACAACGTTTTAATAAAATTGTGTTAATCAGATAAGCTGCTACCAGGCTCCTGGGTTGTTGTTGTTTTGCTACCATAGACTAATATGTATCTTTTCTTGGCAAAAGTAGCTCCAGATAAATTAGATCAGAATTATCTGAGAACTTGATCAAAATATAGAATTATAAAACTCCCCTTGTGTCTTTTTAGAAACTGAATGCAACAGAACATTGAAACATCCTATTATTGATACTACTGTTCAGAATTAGGGACAGTTATTTGATTTTAATATCTTTCCACTTTAAAAAGGAAGCTATTCCAAGGAAAGCTGCCTTTTATCCATTGACTGATGGTGAATTTGTCAATGCTGATGGTGTTCAAGTGGTGCTGTAGTTGTTTTGAGATTGCACCCAAGATGCCTATTACTATTGGTACTATCCTTGCTTGCTTTTGCCACCGTTGTTCTATTTCTATTTGCAGGTCTTTGTATTTTGTCTTCGCTAGTTCTTTTTCTTCTCTTCAGCTGTTTCCGGGTACTGTCATGTCCACTATCCAGATATTTTGGTCTTTCTTACCAACAATTGTTAAGTCTGGGGTGTTATGTGGCAGGTGCCTGTCTAAAGTCCGAGAGCAATTTAGCTTCCTCTCATTTTATTTTGCTAGCAAATTTTTTTTTTCCAGGGGTGGTGTGGTATAAAAATTCATTTTTGGTTTGATGAAACATACTTTTCCCCAGAAATTCTTTGAAAGAAGAAAATTTTCATGAGTAGATTGCAAGCTTCTTTTAATTATAGATTTATGAAATGACTAAAATATTCATTTTCATTCTCAAAACATTTTTCATCAATCTGCAGTTTCGCTTTATCCAAAAGAAAGAAGAACTCTTCTTGATGATCTTTTTTTTCTGGTGTAACCATGCTGCTGTCATTACTTACTGATAATTTCTCCTTTTCCTGGATTACTTTGGAGAAACATTTAATCTGATTTCTCTGCATCCTGATTTAATGAAAATTTTATTTATCAGCATGACCACCAGATAATTATTTTCTTCTGGAATTAGACTTGAATGAAAATAGTATTGGGCAAACTGGAATCTGTCTTCTCTAAACTTTATTATATGTACAAGGACTTATACCAAGAACAGAATAGAATAGAATAGAATAGAATAGAATAGAATAGAATAGAATAGAATAGAATAGAATAGAATAGTTCTTTATTGATCAAGTGTGATTGAACACACAAGGAATTTATCTCTAGTGATAAGCTACATACAACCAACAAAGTGATAGTCAGAAGATACCTCATTGTCTCCAAATTATGAGTCTATATGTCACTGTTGTGGATGTTTGGTATAATTTGAAAACACCTGCTCGCTGAGCCCAAGATTTTTATTTCAATATGATTGGTTAATTGAGTCAGAATATAATTAATATAATTATCAAGTTCTGCTTCTTGTCTATTTTTTAAAAAGATAAAATGGGGATAACGACAGAGTAAGTATTATAAAAGAAATCCCTCTCAAAAATGCAAAAAGAATTTTTTAAAAACCAATGTCTTCATATCCAGAATGTGAAAGTATAATGGTTAGAAAGGAATTAGGCCTTAAAATATGAATGATCTGTACCATATGGTACAATGAAGAGTTAAGGAAGAATACTACAGAATAAGTTTAGGGATATATGCCTAAATATTTAATCTGACCTTTTCATGAACACATCTTTGGGTAATTGATTCTACTGACAAACTGTTCTTCCTGCTGGAAAACCTTTTTGAATCAAAATCTGCCTTCCTGTAACTTGAATTCATTCTCCTATGTTCTATACCAGATAAATCAATCTTTTATATTGTTCTGTTTCTAAGTCACTAGTAATTTTGTTACCCTTTGCTGAACTTGCTTCACCTCCTCAATGAGCATTTTAGTATAAACTTTGTACCAATTATAGTATGTATCTACAAAATTGTCTTATCAGCTAACTCATAATTAACTAACTTGCTGTTCACAATATTGAAATTTTGTAATCGGTTGGCTGAATTCAAGCTTCGTATTGCAAATTTTGTTCGGGATTTATCAAATATAATACCGATACTAGAAGTTTTCTCAATCATCTGAAAACTATAGGAGACATCTAATCCTGGAGAATTAAACACAAAGTAAATAGATATTCCCTGACTAATTTTCTATCAGTCTCATTTGCGTTCTTCACCTTGCAACTTACTCTTCATAGTTGCCTAGTGGACAACATATCTTCTTCTCTGAGAGAAAAAAGTCTCATAAACCCAACTGAGCTACAGTAGCAACTGAATATCTTTGAATTTTCTTTTATTACCTGTTATATTTTCATGTCTTCTTTTAGACAGCTGGCTTATTAATTCTTTTCCTTTTCTTTTGAGAATGTCTAAAGCCCTTTGGCATTCTTAGCATTCCTCAATAGATGTTCGTTTGGAATATTAGCTTTCTATTGTTTCAGCCTATTAGTTTCTAAGCTTCCAAAGTTTCTATGCTTTGTATCTCACAAAGAGCATCTTGTTGATTTTTGTTTTCAAGATTTTAAAGCTTTTTGTGCAGCCAGAATAATTCTTCCAGTATGCTCTTCTGTTCCCCCTGCCCCTACACAGGAGTTGTTTGCAAGTGTGCTCCCGTAACCCCTGTTTTAGGAAGTTGTAACTACCTTGAACAACTTTTCACTGTAGATTATCTTTCTCATTGGTTTATCCTGCTTATCATTTTATTAAACTTAGTTTTTTGAAGTTCAAGTTATAGCTTAGGTTTTCATTAAAATCAAACACTTGAACATTTAAGAAACGTGGCGGCACAGTGGTTAGAATGCAGAATTGCAGGCTAATTCTGCTCACTGCCAGGAGTTCGATCCTCACTGGCTCAAGGTTGACTCAGCCTTCCATCCTTCTGAAGTCAGTAAAATGAGGATCCAGATTGTTGGGGGCAATATACTGATTGTGTAAACTGCTTAGAGAGGGCTGTAAAGCACTGTGAAGCAGTATATAAGTCTAAGTGCTATTGCTATTTACAGAATCCTGTATAGAATCTGATCAGTCATTCAGCTGCTTCCATTTCCTTAAGTCTTCTCTGTTGAATAGGATTAAGAGAAGAACAGCTGATCATCTTAAGTATACCCTCTGAATAAGAAACCTGTTAGCAGCACAGGTTGGGAACGTCCTAGAAGCTACACGCTTGATAGAATCTGTCTCCCAATAGATGTCAGAGTAATTTGAATTCTTAATCAGTATTCTATTTCATGGCTCTGCAAAAGATCTATGGTTGTTTTTCTTCTTGGTTGGATGGACAATAGTAGACAGCAAATGAAGTATTACTTTTATTTGTTTCTCGACTTAGTTTAGCACCCATATTCTCTACATTACTGCCAAGTTCATTAACATGAATGTCTGGTCTCATGCGAATACTTTCAGCATAATGTTAAAACTTCTATTCTCTTTCTATTTGTTAAAATGTGTTATGACTGCAGTTATGACATAATAAATTATGCAATGGGGACTGGGATTTTTATTACTAAGTAATGCAGTCCTAAAGTGTGCAGTCACGTGACTGCATTGCTTAGCAATTGTAATCCCTTAGTTCTGGTTGCTGTTGTAACCTCAAGACTGTGCAAGTTACTAAGTGAAGAAGATTGAGAGGCTTCTGTTGGGGGCCAAAGAGGTGCCACAGCCAGACACAGCCTATTGGTGAATATTATATAGCTACTACCTTTGTTAGTATATATTCACTTTTTCTTTCTGATTTCTTTCTAGAAAATAAATATCTAGATTAAGAATTGATTGCACATCAGATCTGACATTGAATAGAGGTCTAGCTAATATTCTAAAAGTGGAACATTCATGCTTTGCCCTTTAAAACTAAGGTTACACTATTTTAAGCTGCCCCGTCACCTGAAACTTAGCATATACATCGTACTGTCCAAAACCCTGGATAACCAGAAACATCTAGAATAAGGTGGGTTTACAAACTAAAGCACAAGACATTAAATAACTTCATACTAGAATCTACACTTCAACTTTGAAATGCCAGAGGGAATCCAATCTTTGTGATTTCAGATACAAGCTTTCAGACTTTCTTGAACTAATGTCTAGATCAGAGGTGTCCAACCTTGACAACTTTAAGATTTGTGGACTTTAACTTCTAAATTTCCCTGCCAGTCATAATGGCTGCAGGATTCTTGAAGCTAAAATTCACAAGTCTTAAAGTTTTCAAGGTTAGACACCCTGGTCTAGATTAATGTCTTGCTTAGCAACCAAACTTTTGGACTCAATTGTGGTCATAAATCAAGGATTATCTGTATACATTATACATTACACACACCGAGACAAACACACCCAGAATAATGTATATGCAAAAAGTGCTTTGTTCAGATATTGATTGATCCATATAGCACACAGCCAAAAAAACCACAAATGTTTTATTTTGGTACTTCCATTGCTTTTTACATTACTGATTGCATTCCTTGGGGTAGAATACTATTATATGCACTAGGAGCTTACAAGCGCACTGACTTCCCAAGAGATATCAAGCTGTAACAGTGGCTTAGTTCACCATTGAAGGATATAGATGGTGAGGTAAAAAAAATGCTGTAGCAGCTGTTTGAGCTAAGTTCAAAGAAAGGTACAAGTACATTGTCCTGTCGTCAATGGGATTTAAAATGAGACTTTACTGAGTCTTTATGTCTCATTGATTTGAACATGCCTAACTTTTCATGTTATTTGTAATTTTTGGATGAAGCCAGAAGAAAGACAATCAAACCAGTTTGGAAACAAAAATGAGCAACCACTACATCCATACAGCTAGGCCAGATTCTGGATATCAAAGTTCTCTGATTCTCTATCTAACCACAACATGAAAATCTTTTGGTCACATTTGAGTTTGACAGCAAGAAAATCTGCAAGCAAAGTATCAGTTTGATTCATAAGGCTTAGCAGTCTATTTCAATGTACATTGAAAAGTGGAAGGTTCTGGAAAAGTCTCACCTCAACTCAGAAGTAGAGTATTTATAGCTGCTAGCTATAATCACAGGTAATCCTTGACTTATGACCACCATTGAGCCTAAAATTTCTGTTGTTAAGTGAAACGTTTGTTAGATGAGGTTTGCCTCATTTTTACTACATTTCTTGCCACAGTTGCTAAGTGAATCACTGAAGCTGTTAAGTTAGTAACCCGGTTGTTAAGTAAATCTGCCTTCCTCATTGACTTTGCTTGTCAGAATCACATGACCCTAGGACACAGCAACGGTCATAAATATGAACCAGTTGCCAAGCATCTCAATTTTGATCATGTGACAATGGGGGTTGCTGCAAAGGTTGTAACCGTGACGGCATTTATTCAGTGCCGTTGTAACTTTGAACGGTCACTAAATGAACTGTTGTAAGTCGAGGATTACATGTATTAAAAGCTGTTTATCACTGTGAGACAACCAAACTCTTAAGGAAGAAGAAGCAACTTTTTAATGATGGTAAGAGGGAAACTAAAAGTTTGAATTGGCTAGAGACATAATTTGCTGAGACACCGAAGGAAGCATAAGGGCAAGTGGTGACAGATTCTGACACTAGGTCAATATGACATATCATTTGTAGCATCAAACTTTAAAATCCACTCTCATCCCATAAGCCTTTTATGTATTTAAACTAAAATGTATGAACCTATTTTGCTCTGAAGGCAATCTATGGAAGAACTCTGGTTTTTAAATCAGTTTCTTGGTACTTCTGATTGTTATGGTTCATGTGCGTTTGAGGAATATGAGCAATTCCATATTCTTAACATTTTTCTGGAGGGCAATAACGCAGCATCTCCAAAGTGCGTAAAACAGATTGCAAGGCAAAGTAAACTTTAGTATAGGAAACTATGATTTGGATTAGGAAAAACTGTGCTTGGCAAGGTGAAAGGGGAAGACAGCAAATAAAGTGGATAAATGGAATAAAATTATCACAGGAATAACGTGGAAGGTGTATGTATTGTAACATCCGTACAAGACAACATTAGAACAAAGGAGAAATTTCCTAACTGTGAAAACAATTAACCAGTGGAAAGACTTGACTCCAGAAATTGTGGGTGTTCCATCACTGAAGACTTTTAAGAAGACTTTGGGGAACTTGTCTGGAATGGTATAGGATCTCTTGCTTGAGCAGGGAGTTGGACTAGTTTACTGTGTAGTTCTACAATTAGATAGTGCCAGTTAAACATCCAAGTCCCTTCCAACTTTGTTATTCTGGGCCCTAGGTCAATCATCAGTCAGGCCTTTACAGAAGGTCAAAAGAGTGCCAGCATATGCAGCTAATCTGTGCTGACAGCCTCATTTGATGTATTTATTTGGAAAAAGCATGTGTCTGTTCAGATTTTCAACTGAATACATAGAGTCTAAGGACTTGGAGTCTAAGGACAAGATTTGGGACATTCGAAACACCATTGCACACTGTTTCAAAAATAGAATATCTCTCCATATAGTATTGTATTTGTCCTGAGAACATATTCTATATTTCATGTTATTCTGTACTAGCAAAAAAATCCAGAAAGGCTGAATGGAGAATTATAAATCAGATCCACTTTATGGTTTACGTAAATGTGACAGCATTTTAGTTTACCTTAATATAGTTAATGCATTAAACATCTATTTTATCAGCAACTTTCTCTGAAATGTGATTCCTTTGAAGGTAACTTTAATAAAATGTATAGTTGTTAAAGACAAAAAAGAGGGGGAAATTCTCCAATGTCAGTCTTATGTACTATTGTTTCCTTCACACCATGTCAGCCTTTTACATATCATTCACACAAACATTTTAACACAAACTTAACACCTTTTTAAAAAGCAAAACAAATTGACTCTTTTTTTATAACCGACTTCCGATCTTGCACTTTTTTTGTGTGTTTTGTGGTCTGACTGTTTTCCACCAGATGGTAAAAAATCCCATTCAATATGGCAATTTGGGCCACCTAGGAATAAATGTTGACAGCTGTCACAGAAATTCACGTAGACATCTTATGGATCCTTTGCTGTCACACAATATGGGCCATGATTTATTCTAAGAAGAAAAAAACAATGAAAGATGCAATTTCTGATAACATTGACATTTCTTACTGTGTAGTTCTACCATTAGATGGTGCCAGTTAAACATTTTCCTCAACTTTATCCTGCTTGCTTGCTTGTTGAAATCTGATCTTCTTGATTTACCAGTTTAGATTTTTTTTGTCATCCAAACAATCAGTCTCTTTGATGGTTCTGACCCATAAAATTGCAGTGTCCTGGAATCAAATACTTTCCAGATAAATTGTAATGCAGCACTTTTAGAGAAAAAATTATAAAAGTTAGACATCAAGTGTTCATGGTTTGCTACCTTTCCATCTTCATTTTCTTAGTCAGAAGGACAATCCCCTTTCAGATCCCTAAAGCAGCCACATCTCTTTACAAGCTTCAATAGATGCTTTTCACATTGTCCTGGCTATATGCATGATCACTTCACTAGGACTGCCTGTTGTATAGTCGGTTCTCTGGGCATTGAAGAGTCAGGTTATAAAGATAATAACAGGTTTATTGCAGACAATTAAAGGCATACCATACAGCGAGCAGAATCACTATTGAAGCCTGCAATACTGCTGTGCAACAGGCTTATATACAGAATGGCCTCTAGGAGGCAGCCAATAGGAATTAGACATTTTCCCATGCTAACGACCCCTGGAGACAGGCAGTCTGGACCTACTCAGACTTCAGCTACTTTAGGACAATGGCTAAGCAGAACAACATTAAACCTAATACATTGCACTGTCAATTGTAGCTTGAAGTCCAGAGTTAGTTTTCTTCACCTTTTTGCTGTCTTCTGGATTTGTGCACCTCGAATTTGCAAAAATCACACCGCTTTTGTGAATGGGACTGAGGTAGTCCCAAAGATTAATTTTCTCAAAAGGCAATTGGATTTTCTTGTTTTACATTTTGCTTCTTATCCAAGAAGCTTCTTCGGATTCTGAACCTTTTTGGATGAGAAGCAAAATGTCTTGAAGGATGACTGAGAATCTCCACAGAAACTTAGATAGAGTAGTTTTTGTGTGCATTCCTCCTTTCAGTAACTTCTTGTGTGTGCATGTGAAAAGCAGGGGACACCACTGTAAAACTGCTAGAATCTGCTACTGTGAATAAGCAATATCTGAAATAAGAAAACACAGAGAATCATAGAGCTGAAAGGGGCCTTCCCAGCCATGTATACCTCTCCTAGAGTATAAGCTAAGTAATACTCAAGAAACATCTGTCCAACCTCTACTT
>JANHFO010001633.1:98538-111915 GCA_032468095.1 Pareas carinatus
ATAGATAGATAGATAGATAGATAGATAATTTGCACATGGACATGAAACTTAAATAAGTGATGAGATACCTATAATGTCAATTTGTAGTCATTTCATTTCACTTCTCATTGTGTTAACCTTCCTTGAGTTCATACCACTTACATTCTATGTTCCCACTGTAATTGTGTTTTTGTAGCTTCAGAGTTTTGTTCCTGTATGGCAACATCAGCAACTAGACACCCTGAAAGCTGTCCAATCTGAGAGGAACTCTTCTTTCTTTCATTTTAAATTCTCTTTCCATGTGGTTTTCTCGGTAAAAATACAGGAACAGTCTTTTACTTTTGGCATATACTCATCTCTCCCAGGAACACCCTCTGACCCACCAAATTAAGAAGCAAAGCAGAAAATGGATGGGGATGAAGCAAAAAGAACTTATATATGTTACTGACCCAAGACTTAGACATTGTAGAAGTTGGGTTCTCCGTGTCAATTTCTACATGTTCTTTTCTTTCTTAAAAAGGACTATCCGTTTTTTCTGCATCTCACTTTTCTGTGTCTTCCTTTTTTACATTCCCCACCCCCTCCACATGATCATGAGCACCTCTGTGAGTACAGTATGCTGGTAGCTTATACTAAGAATTCAGACTTCTGATAAAATTAATGGTATTCATTAAAGCTATGATATATTGCCATATTTTTAGACGCTCAAGTGGTACAAAACACTTTTTCTTGCTATTGATGATTAATTTTTGTGCATTTTAATGAGATCCTAGATAGAATGAAATTGTATTCTTATCCATTCACATAGTCAAAGAAATAAATCCTGCTTCATCCATTATGTAGAGGGCCATGTTGCATCTTGTAGATGTAAAGATGACAAGCCTATCAAATGCTGAATTGGACAATTCAGGACAGTTTAAAGACCTCATCCTTCAATCAGTGTGGAATGATCTGTCGCCTTCTTTGTCTCATGTTTTCAGTTTCTTCAAAAGCCCATATTTTCTGATTGGTTTTTGAAAGAATTGATGAATATGGTCAAATTCTTATATCAAAATGAAGAAATAAAAAGGCCATTCTCCTATTTTTCTGACCTGCATTACATTTCTATATTTCAAGTTCTGTATAATGATTTAGACATATTCAGCCTTAGCTGTTGTTGTCAAATGAGATGGATTAAGACTTTTTTGACCCCAAAAGACTACTTCGGAAACACATCGCGCACACCATCTGTTCAAATTATTTTTGCTTCTCATCATCAGTGTTGCTCTTGATTCTCCTTTGTATTGTCTTATTTTTAATGCAGAGAAAACATGTCTCCCGTCTGCCATTTACAATGCTCAATTTTATGCTTATCTGGAAAATAAAACTTCTTGACAGGAATACTCAAATTTGTAACGGGATATTGGTGGTAAAAGTGTAGAACAAAGAACTCCAATATATCTTTGCTTGTAATGTTAAGTCTGTTTGTAACTGCTGTAAAGAAGATTGAAAGTCACTTTCTTAAGTATATTTTTCTTTATTTCTCTTTAGATTATTCTTCTCTTCAGTTTTCTTTTTTTCTATCATTAAAACCTTTAATAAAATTATTCTTTAAAAAGGATGCATATGCATTATTCTCCTGTTCTAGGGGCAGTGGGGACCTAGTGTTAAGATGCTGAGTTTGTTGACTGGAAAGTTGGCTGTTCATTTCGCTTATCATTGTGTTGACCTTCCTTGAGGAAGGTAACCGTGTTTCATATACCTCGGCCTATAATCCTGCCAGCCACATGACCACAAAAGCATCTTTGGACAACAGTGGCTTCATCAGCAAGAAATAGAGATTACCACTGCCCCCCTATAGTCAGACATGATTGGACAGGGGAAACCTTTACCTTTTTATCTTGTTCTATGATGAAGAAACCAATTAAGTACTGCTTGATTTTCAAACCTTTTCACAAGAATCTTAGAAAAACAGAGAAGGTAGAAACCAGGAAGAACCTTGAAATTTGGGGGCATACAACTGTTTTCTGCATGCTTAAATAGTCAGAAAAGGACTAAGTAGCAACAGAAAAGGAATGGTGTAATACAATTGGATTCTTACTATTCTTTTTATCCCAATGAAAAACACAAAAGAAAATTCATAAAGGGACTTTGGACTCTATCTTACATTCATTAGAATAGCTCTGAAACTGAGTAGAACCTGACCAAATTGGTCTGAGGAGAAAAACTGTTAAAAAAAGAAAGAAGTGCCATGTAAGGATGGGAGTATGTGAAGGAGGTGGGAATCACGCATGTTCCCAATTTCATCCCAGTGTATAGGAGACACATTTAGGCACCAGTTGAAAATGTTTTTCCCCCCATCCTAAGTCTGCTCCAGTAAAGATTATGTCACCCAAAGCAGAGCTATTATTAAGAGTGGAAAATAATTATAAGTTGCATGCTTCACCCAAATTACTTCCTTATATGAATATTACCATACTTCATGCTTCTGCTTTCTGACAACTTTCAAGGTACTTCCCAGATGTGCCCACTTTTTTATTACATCTTTGAACCTTGTTATCTCCTAACTGGTTGCTAAATTGGCATGAAGGAATCATTACTAGCAGGTTATTAGTAACCAGCTTTTTTCAGCTATGCAATTTCATGACCCTTCTCTGCTGCAAATTTATTATATGCAGTGTAGTAGGGGGGGGGTTAATTCAATTTCTGGATTCCTTTTGGACTTAGTGTCCTTACCTTTGCAGCTTTGAAAACAGCATGCTTAGTAAAAAATAAAATCTCCATGTCTTTTGGTAAAAGGATGGGCTTATTGGGTTTTCCAGAATTACTTCCAAGAAAAATGACCTCTGTGATGTTTATTGTAATGTCCTCCTAACATGTTCATGAAGTATCACTCCTGTTTTATATGTATGCTTCGCATCTACTCTGGAAAAAAAAGACATCCCTCAACTATAAGTGGGATTTGTTAATGCTTAAAGCAACAATGAATTATTCAGCCCCTTTACCCTTCTTGCTTTGCTGCACGGCCATTCAACTCTCGGCGCAGATTCATATCAATAAATTCAGGCTGGCTTTTGCAGCTCCAATTTCATGCTTGGCCTTTCCTAAGCTACAATAATGGAAAAAATAAATAAATGAAACAAACAGCACGGGGACACAAATTGCATTAAGTAACCACTTTCCTAAGTCTTCACCTCTCCTTTCTCTACCTAAATACTAGACACGGTGCCAGGAAGTGAAACAGGATTAGCCAAATGTGATTGGACATCTCACAATTGGTTGCAGTCCAGTAAACAAATTAGGAATAAGCTTTAATAGGACTGACCATTGCCTAGGTTTGTGTTATTGATGATATAACGTTTCCAATGTTTTTTCTGCATCGCTACCAAGGAAGGCTTATCTCACTTCAGAGCCTTGTTGAAAACCTTGTTTTTTCAGACCTTACTGCCTATCCTTTGTTTGGGCTGAAATCTAAGCAAAATTTGATTTTTTTTAGTATGGAATGGCAAACTTAAGACTGAAAGACTAAAGACTAACCTGAGAAGTAAATCTATATATACAGTGACAAACCACTGCCAATGCTGAACGTACATTCTTCTATAGTTAAATTTATACTCTTAATCTTTATGTGTCAAATATTGCAGTTTTTTTTAAAAAATTCGCTTACTGTTTTAAAGTTTAAATATCATTAATTGATGCTCTGATATATCTTTGCTGTTGCTTGGTGCTTTATGATTGGTGTGATCTGCTTTTCTTTACATTTACTTTGCCAGTCGTGAAAGGCTTATACCACTCTTGATTTTACCTATAATTAACACAATCTCAGCTTCGCTGGAGAACATATCAGTTGCAAATATTTGTTAATAACAAGGGCATACATCAACAGATGTTTAAATATATAATAAAAAACATTCACAGTGCAGAGGAATATTGGTTAATAAGAGGGAAGAAAAATATGAACCAAGGGGATTATGCAGATAGTAGATAGCTCCTAGGGAACCTCCAGATAAGTAATCCTATTAGTCCGCATGATCATCTTATTTCTAAGCTGGTCAGAACCATTCCTTTGGTTCTGACAAGGGGATAAGATTCTTGCAATGAGGAATATTGGTATTACTTTATGTAACATTGCCTGGCTATTCATAATTAATTATATGAATATGAATTGAATGATTATGTATGCTGGAAACCTACATATTGTACTCTTGTTTCTATTCAAGTACCTTTTTCCATCCTGAAGAAATGCCCAATGATCATTATCATTTATTATTAATGAAATAAGGAGTTTCCTATTAACTCCTTCCAACTTCACTTGGGATATTTCCTCAACAATAGTACACAGGGAGGTATGTTTTGTTAAAGTGTAGTGGATCAGTTGCATTGGACAAATGGAATATAACATATGATTCTGCAATTTAATTGCATTAAATAGGCAATTATCATATGATTCTGAACTGAGGAAGAACGCATATAGTTTATCATATCAAAAAGTGCAAATCTCATTCCTGATAAGTCTGAGAAATGGACCCATTTGTGTGGATTGGAGCAGGACTACTAGCCAACATAATTTACTTCTGAACTAGAGGAAGCATTCATTTGATTCCATATTATGGCAACATTGAATATCTTAGCCAATTCTTCTTCATTCTGGCATATCTTGATTACAGGCTGATTTAAGCAATCAAAAACTCATCCATGCCTTATACATGCTTAAAACAGATCTTCACCATCTGCATCATTATTATATTTATATTTTCTCCCTGTAGAGAAAAGCTCATTTAATACAGTTCCTAAACATAGTGTAAATAAAATAAAACAGCCACTTAGGGGGAAAAAAATCCCTACTCAGTAATTGAAAAATACCACTCAGTCCATGCTCCATATTTAAACAATTGATAATTATCTGGAATTCTATTTCGTAATATATAAATCTGATGGCTCCAGTAATTTTGGCAACTGGTAACTTATAATTCTTCTGATTCATGTTTTAAATAAAAGCTCCTACCTTTCTTCAGTAAAATCTCAGAAGTCTTAGCAAGTTAATATATTTAAGAATAAAATTGACCCATCATCATTTTAAATTACTTTTCTTCCCCTTATTAATTTTATTTCAACCGAGTATAAATGAACAGCAGGCTTTATACTTCGGAGAACACCGAGTTCTGTGGAAGTTTTACATAAAAAATGTTCCGTTCTTCCCCAAGCCCTAAAAAACTTGTCAGGCAGGGCTTTTGAAATTGGAATTGCTCGAGGAGAAAGACAAAAAGTCCTTTCAGAAAATAGCACCTTTTTTGAGGAATTGGCATTGTTATGTCTAAAATAAAACAGGAAGTACTCAAAACTAGCTTTCACAAATAATTTTAGAAAGAAAAGCCAGATTCTTTTTTCTAAAAGAATATCATTAGGTATTTTTCTAAATGTCACAGTTAAAAGTCATTCAGTCTCCTAAAAGCTTCATTCCAGATTAATTTGCAAGTCACCATCTACAGCTGAAACCTGAAATCTTGCATTCAAGATTATGTAGCAGAGAAAGCCACAACTTTGATTAAACTCTTTAAATGCCACCTAATGATTTTAAAAATGTTAACGAAGATTTGAGACTAGTCTACAGACAGAATAAAGTTTAACTAACAAATAAGCTTGTGGCTTTACAGACCCAAGTTAATTTCATCTTCAGTTGGGCTTTATTTTGGTCCCACTAATTTTAGTCAGAAATGGGTGTTTCTTGCTATATTCTAAATGCAATTTAAACATTGCCAGAAAGCCATCTTTATAAAACTGTTGAAATTTAAATACTAAAACATAAGATTGTACCAACGTGGCAGTATTATTATTATTATTATTTTGGTATTATACTATTTTCCATAGGAAGCAGAGTTCAGCTCTTTGTTTTGCCTCACCAGATGGAACAGGGAAAAATATCTCCTGGCTTTGCAGTCATACAGTCTGTCCTATGAATTCTTGGCTACAGCAAGTAACAGATCTGTCACAGGAAGCTTAGAAAAGATACTTACAATATAATCTTCCATGCTACACTGGGTCCAGTGAAATAAATAGCATTTTGAAGCTAATGACACAAAACAGCATGTTTCAAAATTAGTATCATTACTGTTAACATTGTTCCAATGGACAATATAGATTGCAGAATCACCATAATTGTGCCTCTCTCTTTCTTTTTTTTTCCACGATATTTCTGCAGCAGTGGGTCACTCTAATCTCCTATACTTGATAGGCGGTACTACTTAACACAAAAAAGAGTTGCTTGGGCTATTATGATAAGTCTCTTTTGTCTTTCAGATCAATCTTTCATTGGATGTATACTTGTTAAAAAAACAAAAGCCAAACTCAGATTTTTACTGAATCCATGACTAAAGAAAATAAATCAAAGTTGTAAATAGGACTATATCTGTATTTTTTTCCTGGACTGCTTTGGTAATAGAAGGTTGTGTTGATGAAAGACACTCCACATTAAAATACTCACATGCACATACATGACACAAGGACATGTGCTCAGATGCTGGTCTTGTCCTACTTTTTGTCACAACAGATGTTAGATATAGTCACTATAACACCAAAGGTAGAACGCATGGAAAGAACACCACAATAATGCTGAGTTGTGACCGCCCCACTAGATGATTATGTTACAGTGATCATGGGGCTGCATTTAAAGAATATTCAGAAGCTTCAGCAGGTGCAGAATATGGTAGTGTGGGCAGTTAATGATATTTATTTATTTAGCGTTTGGTAGGCACATCACAGTTCTCATAAGCTTACAAATTCAGGGACTGATTGTCAATATAAGCAAGACTTGATGGGGTTGCATATAGAAAGTCCTCTAGGATTTCCCTGATAAGCACTCGGGGAGTTCTTCTTCCATGTGCTCCATTGTCTGCTTTGGGGCACCGTAGCTACAGTAGGTTTTTAGCTGTCCTAACATCCGTCCAGCACGGAGCCTAAATTTTTGTGGCATCAGGGATGTCAGCATTAATTGGTAGATGAATATTGCTGGTTATTTTCTTACACTCTCGTACAAGTGCATTTTCCCTTCATAGATGTGGTGGTGGGATATACTACCACAGCACTGGTAGCCAGAAAGTAGGGGTAGATCTTATTGTGCCTGATATAGTGTGCATGGTCTGATTCAGCTAGGAGTCGATCATTCTAGTATGAGTACTATTTAGCCAGACAGGGGAGCAGTATTCTGCTGTTGAAAAGTCAAGGCCAAGGGCTAAGGAATGTAGGGTGGATGCCAAGGAGCCCCAGGTGGTGCCACACAGCTTTTGTAAGATGTTATTCCTTGATAACTGTTATTCAACAGTTCAACTGATGATAACAGTTATTCAACACATGTGTCACCACTGCTGAAGGAGCTGCATCGGCTCCCAATATGTTTCCAGGTGCAGGTAGTCATTTTTAAAGCATTTCAAATCTAATTAGAAATTCCTCTCTAATTAAGTGCTTTTTTCTGCAGAGCTGCCCAAAACTTATTTTAATGCCCAAGCTTGGTTCCTTGGGTGGGTGACAGATTCCATCTCGTGGCTATGATGATAGTTCATTTTCAATGCTCAGCTGCTATGTGGTTTGCTGTGTTGTGTCATATTGTATTTTGTAGGTATTTTATCTATTTTACAGTATGCCTCCCAGAATATGTCTTATAAGCAACTATATAAATCAATTAAAAATAAGTAAATCTTTCATTCGTCTTCATAAATTAAAACTATTTTGAATTATGTTCAAAAATAAGCAGGTAGCAATAGCACATAGACTTACTGTATAGACCGCTTCATGGTGCTTTACAGCCCTCCCTAAGTGGTTTAGAATCAGCATTTTGCCCCCAACAATCTGGGTCCTCATTTTACCGACCTCAGAAGGATGGAAAGCTGAGGTAACCTTGAGCCAATAAGAATTGAACAGTCAAACTGCTGGCAATCCACGGTCAGCAGGATTAGCTTGCAGTACTGCATTCTAACCACTGCACTACCATAGCTCTGGTAGCCAGTGCAACTGTTGAGATGTGCTCCCTGTAACTGGTTCCAGCAATCTGGATGCATTACTAGAATCAGGTGACATTTGACAACACTTTTCAGAGCTGACTTTGTATGCAGGCTCAGTTGCCTAGGCTAGCAGTCTCCAACCTCAGAATTCTGGGAGTTGAAGTCCACAAGCCTTAAAGGGACCATGGTTGGAGACCTCTGGCCTAGGCAAAAGAGACTAAGATAATTTTTTTTAGCCCAAGGCAGTGGGAAAGCCATCAGAAATGACTCAGGCAGAGACTTTTCTAATTCATTGAAATATGAGGAAGAACAGTAAATCAGACTTGGAAAATTCTGTTATTCTGTTTATATATCAATAGAAGTAATTTTAGCCATCCTATTGATTTGATTGCCTAGTCACATCTAGAAGGGATTGACAGGCATCCATGCATGTTTGTTTAAATAGATTTAGAGATAAGATGAAATGCAATAGAATAGAACGAAACTGCATTGTAACACTCATATTCAGTCAAAAAGACACCACAAGTCAACAGCTACAGTGTCAAATGGAAGTCTCTCCGGCATGTCTAAATTCCTGTCAAGAATCCACCCAAGAATTTGGCATATTTAAATACATTCCACCAAGTTGATCCAGAGGATACCTTGGTTACTACAAATGAAGGTATTTGGAAAGTCCATAGTCCCCTTTCTAAATTTGGGTGTAGTAATCCACTCAATCAACCATAATGTTCCATAATCAATTTTGAAATCAGAAATTCTGTAGTCTCCAAAATTAGAAGATATTTCATCATAATTTCTTCCACTATTTAAATTCCATATTTATTAGAATAATAAGTGAAATAAATATCCCCAAAGTAATACGGATTAAACTGGGTACTAGATAATAAGTTGACATTTTTTTAAAAAAAACCTAGATGCTGCTGTGATGAATTAAAAATGATGAATTAAAAACTTGGCCATTTTATTTGACCTTCAGATTTCAGAAACATTTTTTATTTTATTTTTTACTATTTGTCTCTGTTGGTACTTTACACAATTTTTTATTCTCTAGTGGAAGCTGAACATCACTATCTTAAATGTTAAGTGCCTTTTAATCTGGTACATTCTGATCTATAGCTAGAATGGAGTCTCTAGGCCTAGAGTCTAGCACGTTTTGAAAGAAGCACATTCTGTCTTAAATGGTTAGGCTCTCTTCCAAATAAGTAATTCAGGACAATTTTGTAGCACACACATATTGGAAAGAGAGTTATAGGTCATTTATTTACAAAAGCACTGAGCAGTAATGCCAGCCACTCAGTGTATTCACTGATAAATGGAAAGACATTTGTAGGTAGAATGTCTACTTGTACTCACTTTAATTCACTTAGATTTTTCCCCATAATAACTTAGGAACTTGTATATTAGTTTTACAATTTCAGATAGAGGTACTCATAACACTTTCTGTCAATCACACATACACACACCATTTCATATACAAGTTATCAGGAAATATGTTTTATCCTATCTTATTAATAAATCTTATTATCTCAGCCTATATTTATCATTCCAATGTGAACTTAGTTAAATATTTATAAATTATTAGTATCTATATACATGCGATACTGATAAATACTAAGTATTATTTTTTTCAGGTTACATTTCTGAATGTGAATCTCACCCAGATAACCTGTGTTAGACGTTAGAACATAGAATAATAGAGCTGGAAGGGACCTCAGAAGTCATCTAGTCCAACCACCTTCTCAAGCAGGAAAACCTATAATGTTTCAGTCAAATAGTTGTTCAATATCTTCTTAAAAACCTCCAGTGTTGGAACATCCACAACTTCTGGAGGCAAGCTGTTCCATTAATTCTTCTAACTGTCAGGTAATTTCTCCTTAGTTCTAGGTTGCTTCTCTTCTTTGTTAGTTTCCATCCATTATTTCTTACCTTACCTTTTGGTGCTTTGCAAAATAGTTTGAACCCCTCATCTTTGTAGGAGTCCCTCAAATATTGAAACACTGCTGTCATGTCGCTCCTAGTCCTTCTTTTCAGTAGACTAGACATACCCAATTCCTGCAACCATTCTTCATATATTTCAGCTCCAGCCTCCTAATCATTTTTGTTGTTCCTCTCTGCACTCTTTCAGAGTCTCAACATCTTTTTTTATATTGTGTTGACCAGAACTGGATGCAGTATTCCAAGTGTTGTCTTACTAAAACTTTGTAAAGTAGTATTAGAGCTTCATGTGATCTTGATTCTATCCCTCTGTTAATGCAACTTAGGATTGCATTGACTTTTTGTCCTGCTGCCCTACACTGTTGGCTCATATTTAAGTAATTGTTCACCAGGACTCCAAGATCCCTCTCACAGCTACTGACTCAACTAGTCCAGAGATTTCCACCCTTGGTCCCTTTAAAGCTTGTGGATTTCAACTCCCAGAATTCTTCAGCCAGCTATGCTTTAAGGCTTGTGGAATTCTGGGAGTTGAAGTCCACGTGCCTTGAAGGGACCAAGGTTGGAGACCTCTGACCTAGTCTATATCTATACAGTTGGATTTTATTGCCTAAGTGTAAAATCTTACTTTTATCCATGTTGAATTTTGTTTTCTTAGATAGGACCCAGTGTTCTAGTCTGGCAAAAAAAATATTGGATCTTGAGCTTGTCTTCTGGGGTGTTGGCTATTCCTGCCAGCTTAGTGTCTTGTCCTTTTTTTCTGTTTTATTTTTGCCTGTTGAATTTTATGAAATAGCATCAAGACGACATCCATCTTACTGATTTAGCAGATGAATTTTGAAGCTTTAACAGAAAGGATTGTTTGAAGCCACATTAACTGAAGGACCCCAGTAATAACCATAACCTCCAAACAAAATATGTCAAAAATAAAACCAAACCTCCACACATGGTGCTTCTCTAATTTGTGGGTCTGTCGCTAACTGACTGCATTCATGCCTTAATGATGCTGTGGGAAAACGATTCAAGCCCTTATCTTCAGCCTAGAAAGGAGCTAGCCTTATGCTTAGCTAAAAATCATCTGAGAGTAAATTTTACATAACTTAAAAAAAAGGCTCAGAACCAAGCTAACCTCTAGAAATCCAAAATCTCAGGTTATGCTATTGGTTTGATGCACACATACAACTGCTGTTAATAAGAGATGTGTATCAAAGGAGAAATGTTATCATCTGCTAATAAAGCTGAAACTTTCCTCCTGTCAGACAGCAGGCCATTAGGTTACAGCAGTTAAAAGCTCCCTACAGACCTTATTAATAGTTTCTCTTTAACCTCAGCCACCCGTATTCTTTTGAGGAGAGAGAGACAGGGAGGGAGTGAAGGAGGGAGAGAGAGAGAGAGAGAGAGAGAGAGAGAGAGAGATGCTGTGGCTTAAACTCCAAACTTTTGCTTATCAAATGGGAAGCAGTTGACTTTTTTGGTATATTTTTAAAAGCAGTGTACATTTCATTCATATTCATTTATTGATCAGAAATGAAACCATTGTAATATATCACTGATGGCGGCCATCATATTCGCAAATCAACTGCAATACAAGTTCATTCTATTTTTAGTTATCCACATTGACTTCAGTTGACCTCACGTCAAGTACATATGCTTAAAATCTCACCCTTTAATTTAGCACCATGATGATGAATAGAAGAGCATTCCATGTAAGAGATGATCACATTTGTTTCTCTGAGAGGATCTAAGAGGGGGGAAAATACACTAGAACAGTGATGGCGAACCTATGGCATGTGTGTCACAGTGGGCACGCAGAACCCTCTCTGCTGACACCTGAACCAAGTCACCCCAACATTGCCCCAGAGCTGAGCATGCTCAGAAAGCAGTAATGGCACCAGGTGATGACATCACAGAGCTGTGCACATACTCAGAAAGAGAATAGAGGCACCAGGTGATGACAACATGCGCCACGACTCATTAGCCATGAGTCATCCAGGCACTTGATGTCTAAAATGTTAGCCATCACTGCCCTAGAATCTTGGAATTGTTAATGATGATTTAGACAGAACTCATTAGAATTAAAATTAGAATTTATTCACCAAATGCATCTGGACACACAAGGAATTTGTCTTGGGTGTACGTGCTCTCTATTCTTACATACAGACTATAATTGACAAATTACAATCATAAGGCTATAATTGATAAACAGTGATTACACTCAAAGGATACATTCATAATCATAAAGTACATTCATCATGTCATGTACTTATTAGGTGCAATTGACAAACTGTGATCCTAATCATAAAATACATTCATAATCAAAAAGTACATTCATGTCATGTTATAAAGTACAATCATCATTTCACAAAATATTTCAACACGTCACAAAATACATTCATCATGCCATACTAAACTTTATTTTAATAGGTTTGGGACAGTCTATATTTGAATAATCATAGAATACTAATAATATTTAAGGAAAACATAAAATGTCATAGGTACAACTTCAGGTGTTAAATCTCTCAGCATGTTCATTTTGGAGTCCTAATATTATTACCTTCAGCTTAAAATCCATCCAGTAAGATCTTAGCAATAGATTTCATGCCTTTTTCCAAAATTGTTCAAGAACCAGTGTTAACCAGTTGCAGAGTTAAAATATTGGCATGAGATATTTTCTTCTTAAACACTCTTTCTTAACTCGGCACTGTCCAGATATAAGAGTATCACGGTTTCTATGCCAATTTGTGTGTCTGGAAGTGTGTTGTTAACAGGTATCATGTTGTATGTTGGCTAATATACTGGTCGAGAGATTAGAGAAATCCACTCTTTCTCAGTTCAATGTAGTCCACAGATGAATTTTAGTGAGACTGAAATAAAAGGTGACAATCATATAAGCTTGAACAGGATAGATCTATCGAAGCATTGAAAATCACTAGTTTAGGAAAAGCTGATAAATTGTCTCTTTCTCTCTACAGCTGACAACCACTTTAGTTTTTTGCTTGAGAATATATGTAGTTGACAATTGCACAATACTCTGATGATAACAATTGCAGATCTGTGCAAGTCATGGAAAAAGTATCCAAAGCGGAATTGAATCTTAGGTCTTTATGAACAGATCTATGTAACTCTTGGTCCTAGTTCAGAATTAATTTGTCTTCAGTTATTGTTGCAGTTTTTAAGCCTACTGCCTTAATATTTCTGGGTAATCTTGAATGATCGCTGGCCATTGGGGGCGAAACATTAGCCCCCACGGAAAGAGTGAGCAACTTGGGGGTCCTCCTGGATGTAGGGCTTTCTATGGAACATCATGTGGCAGCCATCGCCAGGGGGCCCTTCTATCAGGTCCACCTGATTCGGCAGTTGCATCCCTTTCTTGATCGGGACTCCCAACGAACAGTCACTCAGGCCCTCATCACTTCCCGTCTGGACTATTGCAATGCTCTCTACATGGGGCTCCCCTTAAAATGCACCCGGAGACTCCAGCTAGTCCAGAATG
>JANHFO010001633.1:154217-166375 GCA_032468095.1 Pareas carinatus
CTTAACTCCTAACAAACAAATCTAAATTATTCAAAAGCTATTTGAAGTTTCTTGGTCTGGTATTTAGTTCGAATATAATCAATCCATTTCTTCCACTCCTTGACATATCTTTCATTAGAATAATCTTTTAAATATGCAGAAATTTTCGCCATTTCAGCCAAATGCATCACTTTCAGTGTCCATTCCTCGATGGTGGGTACTTCTACTTTCTTCCAATATTGTGCCACTAATAATCTTGGGTCTCCTGCTTGAGGAAGGGGTTCCTTCAGGCTCTATTCTGTTTGATTTATTGTTCTTGAATGAAGAGCAACACACATATTTAGAATCTGAGCAATTGCTTATATTCCTTTATAAATCTCCATAGCCTCTTTCTCTAACTTTCTCCTCCAGCCAAGTCGCCCAATTTGGGTATTTCTTCACATCATGAACATCCAACTTTGATTTTGATACGTAGTTTTACTTGAAATGAACTTGCCCATTTGACTTACCTTGGTTCTTTCCTTTGCTATGAATATTTTTTACTATGGCTCTTTTGCCGAATATATTCTTGAACAAATAAAAATCTCCATCGGCAGTCAGCATGTGTCAGTGACTCACTCAGCACTTTTCAAAATAAACAGCTACTAATGAAGCTAAGGAACAATATGAGAGAAAGGGTACAAAACATGCAGCTTTGAGGGATCCCTGAACCAACAACTTTGAAAATTAAAAAAGAAAGAAAGAAGAAGCTTTGGCGGCTTCTCTAAATTTACTTCCAAATGACTATATCTGATTACTTAAACGAAACTGAAATGAATGTACAAAAAGATTTCCACTGAGCCTATTTGCACAGACACTGGGGAAATAATAATTGGAGGATTGAAGTCTATGGAGATGCTAGACCCAGATAAAGGAAAGTTCAGGGCTTTTTGGTTGAGGAAACACAGCTTTGCTATATGTCTAGTGAATAGGAAGACAAAATTCACATTATCCTCCCTCTTAATCCACCTGGCAAACCCATCATGCTACACCAGTGGTTCGGACCAGTCCCATGGAGAACGTTTTTTTTCTGTGGATCGGAGTGAGTGTGCTTTTGCGTGCTGTCTGCATCCCGCGAATTGGGCTTGGCATTTTTTGCACAGGACGGTTGCTGGCATGACACAGACCAGTGCCAGTCCACAGACCAGGGGTTGGGGGAAGGACCCCTGTGCTACACAGCAAGTTTTCAGTTCAGGTATTAGAGCCAACATCTTCTCTCTGACAAAATCTTTAGCATGCACGCAAAAAGAATTCTTCAGTTCTTCTCTGGGGGAGATAAAGACCCAGGATGGTGCAGTGGTTAAAAGCAGCACTGTAGGCTATTTCTGCTGACTGCCACCTGCCATTAGCCATCAAAGGTTCAGAAGTTTGATTCTCACTGGCTCAAGGTTGACTCAGCCTTTCATCCTTCCGAGGTCAATAAAAGGAGCACCCAGATTGTTGGAGGCCATATGCTGACTGTGTAAACCACTTAGAGAGTGCTGTAAAGCACTGTTAAGTGGTATATAAGTCTAAATAATAAATAAAGTATTTGAGCTCTTTTGGAAAACATGACCAAATTCTGGAAGATGCGTTATGCTAAGCAATGGAGCAGAAATGAAAAGCAAAGATTCTCTTTCATCCTTTAATTTAATTTGTAATTTGTAAGAAGTTTTTTTTTTCAGGTAGCAAACTGGCATAGAAGTAGTACCTGTTCCAAAGTCTTCTGTTCTCTAGAGAAATAACGCAAAGTTAAACTAAGAACTGTGATCAGTTTAATATCTGTTTATGTATTTGTTTCTAAATCTAATATTTTGTCTCTGAGGTTTATTGGCTCTATACTAATTTAGTTTTTGTGTATTTATGCAAATTGGCAACTATTTACATCACGGATGCTTCTATATCACAGCAAGCCAGAATCGTCTTGGGATATGCTCAGATTCTTATATTTTCCTACATATTTTTGTGCAGAATGTTCTTCTAAATTGCTATGTATGATTTAAATAGACACTTCCTCCATTGCTGATTATTCTCACATGTAACCACTTAACATTAAAAAGGAGAGCTTTTGAAAATAATCTCTTATTTTTTCCTTTCCTTTAATTATTCAAATAACGTTCAATTAATCACAATATACTGTGGACTCTATTTTCCACAAAGGAGAAGGGAAGCCCTGAGTCCCTCGGGAGAAGGGCGGAGTATAAATAAAAATAATAATAGTAATAATAATAAAGGAGAGGCTGATTTCCTCTGACACAAAAGGATTATTTCTTTTTTTATTGTTTGTCGCACAGTCAACCAGATATTCAGACTGGATTTGGCATCTGCCTATTGGGTCCTTCCCATGGACCTGGAATAGGCAGATTTGGAAGTTTTGCTAGAGGTTATCATCTCAGTATGTAAAATCAAGGACCTGAAATAGTCAGAGGTATTGTCAGAATGTAAGCTGTTCCAAGCAAAGCTGTCTTTTGCAATTGACTGATGGTGAATTTGTCAATGTCGATGCATTCAAGTGGTCATCCAGTTATTCTGGGATTGCACCCAGGTCCCTGTTACTATTAACCTTTGCTTCCTTTTGCCACAGCCATTCTACTTCTAATCGCAGGTCTTTCTACTTTGTTTTGTTTTTATTATTTATATACTTATTATTTGTTGGTTAGGTACATAAGTTGTGAGAGCCCTTTTTCTCCTATATGTTGAAGTTCAGGAAGCAGCCTCCTGAAAGATAGATCATGGTGGCAAGACCTGCCAAGCTGTTACACCAAGATATGCTATGGAAATCTAAGAGATTAATGAAATAACGGGGTGGGGGGGATATCTTAAAATATGAATGTGGCTCACACATAGAGTAGTAGGACTCTTCATGTAAATGAAGGCACTGAGCTGTGATGGCACAGTGGTTAGAATGCAGTATTACAAGTTAATTCTGTTGACTGCCAGAAGTTTGATCCTGACTGACTCAAGGTTGACTCATCTTATCCTTCCAAGGTTGGTAAAATGAGGGCCCAGATTGTTGGAGGAAATATGCTCTGTAAAATGCTTAGAGAGGACTGTAAAACATTGTGAAGCGGTATATAAGTCTAAGTGCTATTGCTGTTGCTATTCTTGTTTGATAGTTGGAAAATGCTGTTGTTTATTCTATGCCCATCTAAACCCAGCAGTCTGTTCTCATAGTGACCAACCAACAGCACAAGGAAGCCCAGATGGCTTTCAGAGTCACACTGCCATCAATTCTAATAACCATTGGTAGCCAGCTCTACAACTCATGGTGAAAGACGTTCATATGATAAAGCACCTTATGTGATTGGCAAAATTTGGATCAAAGTTATATGAAAAATTGTCATCAACAAAACTGTTGCTTTATTATTTTTCTTCAGCAAGCTACAAGAAATATATGACTGAGAAAATGCAGCATGTGTTTATTTCTTTAGAGACAGCATATAATAAAGTGAACTGCTGGGATTACAGATTTATCTTGTGTAAATAGGGGTAAGGTTTGCCTATATTTACTGAATGATTTCTACTCTGATAAATTGATGAATATGAATTGGGAAAAAAATACATTAAAATCAAAGGTAGATTGCTTTGAATGTGAAGTGAATTACTGCAGGTTGTATATAAATGGCAAAAAAAACTCAGAAGTAGTTGATGAATATTTGAACCTTAACAGAATGCGTGTTAAAGATAAGAAAATGGAAGTGGAAATGCTAAGCTCTACAAATGCTGTTAAGAAGGTCACAGGTAGTATGTTATATGTTGCAAGGAATTAATGTTTGTCAAAAGAAATGAAAATGTCTGTGTAAGAGTGCTTCTGTCCCACTTTTCCATGGACGTGAAAGTAATTTAGTGGCAGTGGCCATGGCTTACTTAATCACATGTTGTAGAAATAGATAAATAATGAATTGTTGCAGAATGGATTGGTATGAAAGTAATACATGAAGACAACTTTGTCATATAAAGAGAATAAATGTTACATCAAAACAGAAATATTAAAAAGAAGAGTGTGTATGTCAAGAGAAAAAAGGATTATGAAGGCATGTTTAGATTGAGAATGAAAAAAAGAAGAAGCAGTATTTGGGCAAGGAAGAAGTAGGGCTTTTTTTTTCTCCTTACAGTCAATTGGGCTTGATCATTGGAGACTGCAATGTCCCTGCATTTTTCTTGGCAAGGTTTTCCAGAAGTGGTTTACCATTGCCTCCTTCCAAGACCTGGGAGAAAGTGATTGGCCCAAAGTCACTCAACTCTCTTTGTGCCTAAAGTTGGATTAGAATTCAGAGTCTTCTAATTTCTAGCCTGGTACTGTAACCAAGCTCTGGGCGACAGCATGCCAGCAACCAGTCCATGCAAACAAGGCAAGTCCCATTGGTGAAATAGAGGCAGTATGCAAAACCACGGTCTCTCCCGCCCATGGGAAAACCTTTCTCCATGGAACTGGCCCCTGGTGCCTAAAAGGTTGGAAACCAGTGGTTTAGAGGGATATAAATGTAAGGAAGACAAACAGTGAATAATTCGGTGCAAATTAGATTTAACCTTTTCCCCCTATTTCATTTCTTAATTCCTTTGGCTTACTATTTCTTAGCCTGTTTTGCAATTTTCAGAACACTACTTAGCACAGAAGGGAAAAGAGTGATTGGCATGGATATAGGTCTGGGTAGATTTTATCTCCAGTAAAAAGTCTCTGAGCATATTGCACTTTTGTAAGGTGATGCAGAGAGAGCCAGTTTGTTGTATTGGTGAAGGCATCAAGCTAGAAACATGGATGGCCTTGGGCAATTCACTTACTCTCAACCCAAGGAGGCAAAAAGAAAAAAAATTATATAGCGCATGGTAGTTTATCATTTATCAACACCATTTAATCTCTCCATCATTGCCATTTGTCCTGTAGTTATCAGCATGGCAGATGACTTAGAAACTGGGTCCAGACAATACAATAAATCACAGCTTGCTGCATCATGGTTTGTTCAGTTTATCTTAGCTTTCATGACTCAATCAATCAGCAGCTGAAACACTTAGCTGCAAAGAAAGGAACCGAGTCAGTCCATGCTTAGAAACAGAAACAGATCACCTTATCTCTGAAATTGCCAGCTTCAGTTGCCACTCAAAGGACAGGAAAACTGTTGTCTAGATTACAATCACTAAACCCTGAAACCCAGCACTGCTCAAACTACATTTGGTCACTGTGTGTTTATACAAGGGTTGTGATTCTGCTACATAGTAATGTTGAGTCAGTATGCCTAACAATATCTCAGTTGCCACTCTTGTGACTCTATTTGTTTTACTGGATTTTCATAATTTAGAAAAGGAAGCTGGTAGGTTGGAAAGCAAAGTGACAGCCGCAGCCTCCTTATGAAACGTGCTACAGCTCAAGAAGGTTTTAATAAAATTTGTCAGGAAAGACTCCTCTCTCTACCATATTCGTTCTGATTGTTTGGCTGCTGAAACCGAATGGATCAATATCCATAGAAAACCTCTTTATACTGCAAACCAACTCACCTTGAAAGCATTAAGGGCTTAACTGGTCCTGAAGAAAAACTGGATTAGCCTACTTCTTATAACCTCCACATTTGCTTAATGCTCTCTTTGCTCCTTTGTAAGTTTCAATTTCAGAAAATCAAAAGTTGAAAGAGACTTCCGATCGCTACTTTTACTGCTCTACCTTATTAGTCAGGATAATCTGCTACTTCACTGCTGAAGGATGCTTTATGGTTTCATGTTATTTATCGTTTTTAATATTGTTAAATGTACAAAGCTGGTTAGCATTTTGTACTCGATTTTTTTTTATTTTGATGAACTTGACTGAAGGTAGGGAGAGAAAAAAAATCCCTGTGCTTTCCATTTTTATTGGGTGCTTGCATACCTAGGCAAATTCATAGACAGGTGCAAATGAGGAAATGTGGTAATTAGAGAATAATTATAATAACATAAAGGGACAAGTACAAAAGACACCTGGGTTTCATATAACAGCCTTTAGAACTGTAATATGTGTGAGATTTCCCCCCCTACCTTTTGAAAGAAATGAGAAGCATAACATGTTAATTGCAGTATGCTGTACCTTTTAAATAACTCCCTTAGATGTTTGCATGATCCTATCTGGTTAGCAAAGTATGTGCATGTGTTTGTGCATCTCTGTGTGTATCTATATACAAGTGATGAGAACAAAACTTATTTTAGAATTTTTTTCCAAGAGATAAAGTTGGATCTTAGGACAGATGCTTGGTTGTGGAGCCAGGGTTATGCCAGGGTGTTGCAAATAAGCACTTCTGGAAAGATGTCAGGTTCCTTCTCACTAGATCTAAAACAATGGATGTGTTCATAAATAAATCAGGCAGCCTCTATGGGGAGTAAAGGTAATCCTCAACTTTTGAGTAGTCGCTTAGTAACCGTTCAAAGTTATGATGAAACCCCAAAAAGGAACTTGCCAACCAGATTCAAAGTTCTGATGGCTGGATTTCTGCGCGATTGCATTTTGTGTGCTTGGCAGTCAACCTACAATTACAGACGTTTGCAGCATCCTACAGTCATGTGACGATAATTCATTATGTTTTTTTGTTTTTTTGCTGGAAACCATCATTTACTTTCCATTTCTGGCTAAAACACTCCAAATTGATTTAGAGGCATGCAAATGTGAAAACATTTTTTAAATTTGATTTGAAGGCAATCAAATTACCTTCAAATCAAATCTCCAAATATCTTCAGAGGTTTTTTTTTCTTATTTGGGCTCCAAAAGTTAGTATTAAGTAGTATTCAAACCCCTTAAGGTTTGATTTAGCTTTCAAATTTGTCAAAAACTGGCTTAACAATCACTGCATTTTATTAACAACCATCACCAAAAGGCCATAAAAGTACATGCATCATTTGATGAACTGCTTTAATGTTGGCACAACTTACGACCATCATTCCAGGCTTAATTACCATCATAAGTTGAGGACTACCTGTACTTTCAATTTCATACCAGTACTGAAACAGAATGTTGCCATCCAAATTGCAGAACTGCACCAAAGGATGATAACAACAACTTGGGGAAAAATCTTATGATTTGGAATGAATATTTTGATAAATATATTAACATATTATTGTAGTTATTCATGAGTTTGGTGTTATAAGATTAGGACAATATTTCCCCTTTTCCCGTTTCCATTCATCTGAAATAGATAAATAAATTCATTCTTTGTTCAAGAAAAATATATCCCCAATTTTTTTTCTTTTAATGTTGAATCTTCTAGTATTTCTTTACATTTATAGGCAATATTAGATGCTGGTATTTATTGATATTTTATGTATTTCTATTGCTATTTCATATTTTTAAATTGCCCAGCTCCTTCAAAGGTGGGCTCTCAATTAATAAAAAAATGTATCAAAATTAACATTAAAATTTAAAATTATTAGGGTTAAAACTTAAAATTATAGAATAGTCAGTTAAATATCAAAAGGATAAAAAAAACCTATAATGGCCATTTAATGTTGGAGTATTACAGGTGGGAAGGACTTTTAATTTTAATGCAAAATCAGTGAAAACACACCCAGTTGCGCAGCTGAAAATGTTAGCAAGAACATTCTGTATGCCCTAAGCAACCTTGCTGAAAAGAGATTTTTTTCTCTCTCTCTAATACTTTTCTCCTTTCCTTTTCTGTTTCCTTTGCTCCAGGCTACATACCTAAACAAAATGGGGAGTCAAACTCTCAACACAAAGGACAAAAGATCAGTACATACACCCACAGAGGACCATTTTAGATATTCGTCAGGCAACCAAGCCACTTCCTGTGAAAACAAAAGCTGCCAGTTGTCGAGTCTCTGTCTCGGCAATCTCCTGAAGGAAAAACAAATAGTGGAAGCTATCAAGCATACGAGAGACTCTTATGAAACCCTCTCTTCTGAAGTTAACTACAATGGCGTAGCTGGAGTCATGCAAAGCCTGTCGAAATCAACAGCCAAGGCCGATAATGGCACCATTTTTCCTGGCACTCCGAAAGATCCGCCTCCGCTGATTCGACAACACTCTACTTTCATTGGAAGGCTTGGACAGCCCCCAAGAGGGCCAATCTCTTTGCACATGTACAGCAGGAAAAACGTGTTCCTTCACCACAATCTTCATACGTCTGAACTTCAGACTTTAGGCCAGCAAGATGGGTAAATAGAGTCAGCACATATTTATTCAAGTGGACAATTTAATCGATTTTTATTCTTCTCAGCTGCTGCTACTCATTTGTTTTACCTTTTATAGCAGTTGTTTCTGAAACTGGAACTGGTTCTGTAAAATAAAGAAAAGGATTGGGTGGGGAAAGGATAGGGGAGCTAGCATGTTGACTTTAATGAGTAGTTGAAATGGGTTGGTTTTTTTTAGAATTATCCACACTGTAAAGTTCACATTTAGTGAAGTTGATGCTATAACTGCCTTGGCCTTCTATTAATTGGATGGGACACCTTGACAGAACATCCAGAAGAGGTCCAACATTCTAGTTTTTTTTCTTTTACTGTTCATCCCTTGATTACCTACTTTTCTGAAGAATATATCAAATAGCACTTCTATTCTTTTAATAATGTTAATGTGGATGTCGATGTGAGGAATGAATAGAATTAGTAACAACTCCTAAACTGAGTGTTTGCCCTTTCCATATCAGTCTCATTTACACCAAAACCAGAAGAAGATAACAATATGTATAAATCATGCAAAAGTTAATTTGAAATGCAGGTTCAAACTGGAATATCAACCCAATTATCTTTGGACATTCACACTGATTCAGCAAATTGGGTCAGTTCAATCTGATTAGAAAAAAGTGGGTTTTGTACATGAGCAGAAGTGTTCAAATCATTCACATTGATTGAGGGACAAACAATGAAATTTTAAAAAATCCGAAAACATTTTTTAAATTTGATTTGGAGCTCAATTGAATTGAGCTTCAAATCAAATATCCAAATATTTTCAGAGGTTTTTTTTTTCTTGTTTTGGATCCCAACGTAGTTTTAAGTAGTATTAAAACCACTTAAGGATTGATTTAGCTTTCAGATTTGTCAAATAGTTGATACTTGGGCTGTGAAAAAATTTATTCTGCATTATTTGTGGCATACCACATGAATTAAAAATGTCCTAATATTGATCAATCAGTTTAGGATAGTGTTAATAACAGCTGGTTTCCCGTACACTCATGTACAGACATGCAGATCACTACAACTTTATTTACTATTTGTAACCAAATTGTTGCAAGTCAGAATATTTTGTTAGACCATGCATCACCATATTAAATACTCACATCAATAAGGACATCAAATTAGATAATTGATTACAAAGGAATAATAGACAATGAGTTCCTGATTTTGTTACCTTTAATATCAAAATGAATCAAGGTGGATAATGTGCAATAAAGAATTGTAAGTGTTGTTGAACAATATTGCAGGTTCTCACTCTGATTGTGCAAAATTTATCTGGATAATATGCCCAGAATTTACAGAAACCATTTGGGTTTCATTTTGTGGCAGAGAAGCGTTACATGTAAAATTAAAACTGACAGACGTAAATGCATCCATACACATAGGAATCCAGCTACAAGGGCTTCAATTGTTTGTATCTTCTCACAATTAATGTTTGTATCTTTCACTTATTTAGCTTTGTAAATTCCACTTAACATTTGGGAAGGACAATTGAATGCTAATTAATTTCCCTACTTTATCTGATTGGTGCATTTATATATGCCCACACTAACTGTTGCATACAGGGGGATAGTGACTTCTACTAATGTAATACAAGGTCAAATTAGAAAAATCTCCTGGATCCAATTAATTTATAATATACCATAAATTCAAAGTAAGCAAAATTCAGAATAATAATTTTACTTAATTCAGTATATACCCCCTTTTTTCCCCTATCAACTTGATAAGAGACATGGTAAGAAATGTTGAAACTTCTGTTCATGGGGGATGCATTTCAGAATAATTGAAGCAAATTAAAAATCCCAATTTATAAACTGCATTATTCCTCACATTTTACCTAAGATTTAGAAATGATGCCATTCTATGCATATTTTCTATAAATTAAGCCCTAGTGTATTAAATGACATATTCACCTTTATGTCTGGTTAAGATTGTAGCTTGAGATGGCAATAGCAACTGAACACATGATCAAGCTGCAGTATATGTTATATAGCTACACCTGTGTTTGACTTTCAAAGAAAAAGACACAAAATGGATATTAGTATTGTTCTTGGGACAGCAATAGGCAGGGAGGTTTATCCCTTTCTTCCTCAACAACAGCCTCATCATCATTTGCCCCCAAATCACTGCCATGTAACCACAAAACATAGGTTGTATCTTATGGCTTGATACAAAAGGCTGTTTGACATAGCATACTAGGACAATGGCCCAGTTTTAATTCATGCTCTGTATACTCATGTGGGTTACTTGTTACAGAGTCAGGCTTGGACCCTGAAGCCGTCTATATTCATAATCTAACCCTAACTCCCAGACTTTTTATGAGAACAAATTTGTGAGAAACATTCTTTGAGTAAAATGAAAGATTAAAAGTTGCATCAGCTGGAGTTTGGACACTCTACTTTTTATTCCTAGCCCTCTATACTGAGCTGGCCACTGAGTAATTCACTTCTTTGGGAAAGTCTTTTTAGAAACTTTGACACTATGTTGCGGACTTACTTCAAACCTCCTTATATAATCTCACCTGGTTGTTATTTGTTTAGTAATGTCATACTATGACATGCTCTATGAAAAAGCTTAAAAAATCTCAGTCAAGAGTAGAATTGCCCTGTTCTGATTTAGAAGTATATCTCCTGTTAATGAAATATATTTTCAAGTAAAATATACATGGTGACGGTGACTTTCAGTGTGGCTTATGGAAAGGATAATTCCTGTAGCCACCCTGTCAATGTATAATTAGCATTCCATGATCAAAAGTGGTTCTGTCCTGAATGCAAATAAAGGTGCCTCTTTCATTTTATGCACATCTAAGGTCTAGGTCAGTGATGGCGAACCTATGGCACGTGTGCCACAGCAAGCATGCAGAGCCTTCTCTGCTGGCATGCGATCCAAATCACCCCAGCATCGCCCCAGAGCTGAGCATGCCCAGAAAGAGTAGCGGCACCGGGCAATGACATCACAGGGCTCTGAGCATGCTCAAAAAGAGAGTAGCAGCACCAGGCGATGATGTCATAAGCCGTGACTCATTAGCTGTGACTCATCTGGGCACTCGGTGCCTAAAAGATTAGCCATAACTGGTCTAGGTCTTGAGGAGGGGGTGTCTTTTTTTCTTTTTGTTATGTCTCGATGATTGTTAAATGGCTGTGAAAAGATAACTCTGTACTTTTCTTAATTTTTTAAAAAATGCATTCATGGTTAAAAAAGCAATATAAGACTTAAAACAAGGGGTATAAGCTAGGAATGCCCACTTGTTCCTGTTTTGTATCAGTGTTTCCAGCATTCTTAGAGTATTTCTTACAATACCAGAAATGGAACCATCTCCCGAGAGGATGGCAGCCATATAATATTGAACAAAGGTAACACCTCCCAAACAGAGGTCATTTGCAATATACTTTTGTGTATAATATAAGGCATAAAACAACCACATGCAGACATTTTTTTCAATGAATAGGAAACTTTGTACTGAAAAAAGATCTCTAGTTTTGTAAGACAGTTCCATGTAAAAAACCATTTATACATCTTTGCAAGGCTGCACGTGGCCAAGTTTTCTGATAAGCCAAAAGACATATTCTTTTGGCATGTGTGTCTTTTTTCCTGTGTGCATTGTGTGTGTTCATGTACGCATTACATGAACAAACTTGCAAACTTCTATTGTTTATTCCAGGACTGCTATTGTCAAGTATGACACCTAGATTACAATGGAAGTTTGAATTGATATATTAAAGAAGTTGGAATCTTTTCAGATGGGGAAAAATGTTTTTATCACAATCTGTCACCGTACATTTAAATTTTTTTCACAGAGAGAAAAAGGTTGTAGTTACCGTGTTTCCCTGAAAATAAGACACTGTCTTATATTAATTTTTGCTCCCAAAAGAGCACTAGGTCTTATTTTCAAGGGGTGCCTTACTTTGGGGGAAACACGGTAGATCCCCCACCCCCAAATAACACCCCCCCAGGCAGCTCCGTACCTGATTGAACAGGGTGCAGAGAAATGGGGTGGGCTGAAACCTCCAGCGCTC
>JANHFO010001633.1:170847-182794 GCA_032468095.1 Pareas carinatus
GGGAATTAAAGTTATACTTCTTCAAATCCCCCAAGATTAACAAACACTGCTCCAAAGTAAAGCACTGGTTCAATTTATACCTGATCAGCTCTATTCCCAGTATGCCATACTTGTTAGAAAGCAAAAAAAAATGTTTCTTTGGCACTTTAAGGAATAATTCATGTGTTTCCACATAATCTAAAAGCCAAATTCTTTAAGGGGAATCTGTATCCAGTGAATTGGTTTGAAATGTACTTTCACGGTTTGGTTTGTTTTCTGGATCATGATATAAGTAATGTTTTAAATAATGTGTTCTTTTCCATCCATTATATTCACTCCACCCACTTTCAGTTCAAACCATCTGTCATATTTCTCTGAATGGATCAATCAAAAAGAATGATCTATTAAAGGCAGATAGATAGCTAATTGTAAATGAGTGATTGAGAATCACATGTTCCTATACTATCAATCTGCCACAACTCTTTGCTCAGTTCCACATTCTCGAAGAATCTGTAGCCTTCCAAAAGCATTTACCTGACACACACACACAGGATAGCATTCTGTGATTTTTATTTCCAAATCTTCAGCAGGTGCAACAAATGGAACAGGTTGCTCTATCTTTAATCATTTCATCCAATGAATAAGGTAAAAGTTGTCAACATTGCTAAACTACAGCAAATTAAATGAAACCAATACTGCATTGCCAATCTCTTGTCTCCTATAGCTACAAATGGCTAGAATTCTCACAGGAGAAAGGTATATGCAGTCAATGGGACAGAAATTCCCCAGTATGTAGAAGAATTCATTAAAATATATGCTGAAACTAAGGTTTTTTTAAAAAAAAAAAAACAGATAAGCAACAACTACTGTAGGTCCAGGCTTTTCCCTTTCCTTGTAACTTCTGTGTGGCATGACTTGATTGATTTGAATTCTACCTACATAACCTAATTCAAACTACTAACCTGAAACTGAAGTTGGATTTTAGCCCAGAAATGGGTTGATTGTAGATTGCATGCTGCGCTTTGGGTCTGCTTGAAAGACAGACTCATAACAGCTTCCTATGTGATGCTCAGTGAGGTATTTGTCATTCATTGTGGCATAGAAGAAACCCTGTAAGCATAGGAGAAAGGTATATGCAGTGAATGGGACAGAAATTCCCCAGTATGTAGAAGAATTTCACACAATCTTATTTAAAGTAATTCTTTCCAATTCTGAGCAAACAAAATACAGGTTGTCCTCGGCTTAACAACAGTTCATTTAGTGACCGTTCAAAGTTACAACGGCACTGAAAAAAGTGACTTAAGACCTTTTTTTCACCGTTATGACCCTTGCAGCATCCGAAATGATCCTGTGATCAAAATTCAGATGTGTGGCAACTGATTCATATTTATGACCATTGCTGTGTCCCAAGGTCTACCTGTAAATGATTTTTCATTTCCTACATCAGAAAATCTGGAATTATAGAACTACTTTTAAACTTCTATATCATTTTATATATTTTGCATTCTCCGGGGATCATTTGATTATTAACAACTTGCCTGATCCTGTAAATGATTGTATGTCAATGTATTCATGATAAGTTGGAGGGAAGAATACAAGAATGCTATTTTTAGATGTTCAGAAACAACATTTTTTATGGTGACAATGATATTGTCAAACAGAACTCAATGATGTTCATGTATCAACAGATTTATTTTTCCGTTGTTCTAAATGGCTTTAATTTATCTCCCTTCAAAGGAAAACCATTTAATAAAAATTCTGTTGTACTTTACTGTGGCTTTTGTCTTTCAAGTCATTATAATTGCCAAATCATGAAATTAATGGGATGAAATGAGGTATATCACAATGAAGTTGGGTTGAAACAATATATGAATAAAACAAAAATGTTTCCTGCTATAGGTTCACATATTCCTATTACTTAGTTCCTACATCTTGAATTCAAACAACAGTATGCTAGTGCTCTAGCAAATGTCACTGTATCTCAAAAAAAAATCTTATTTAACCATATACTATAAATTGAAATGAGGGGCACAGTGGCTCATTGGATAAAGATGCTGAACTTGTCGATCAGAAGGTTGGCAGTTTGGCAGTTTGGCAGTTCGAATCTCTAGCTCCGCAGAATGAACTGAGCTCCCATTAATCGTACTAGCTTCTGCCAACCCAGCAGTTCAAAAGGATGTAAAAATGCAAGTAGAAAAATAGGGACCACTTCAGTAGGAAGGTAACAGCGCTCTGTGCGCCTTTGGCATCTAGTCATGCCGGCCACTTGACCCCGGGGGATGTCTTCAGACAGCGCTGGTCCTTCAGCTCTGAAATGGAGATGAGCACCACCCCCTAGAGTTGGACACAACTAGTACACGTGTGCGGGGGTAGCCTTTATATTTTTTAAATAGAAAATTAGAATGGCATCAACAGAAAAAGTTAACAACTTGCAAGCAATATTTTCAAACACGCAACTATTATTTCCTAATTTCTTTTTAAGAAATTCATTTTTTTTCCTCCCTGTACTCATTTTTTGCAGTTAAACATAATGATGTAATTTAGCAGGAGATCTAAAATGCGGAATTTGTCCGCTCAACCTGCCTTAACAAGTGGATGCTTTCCCAGAGGCTTCTTTACCAAAAAATTTATTTTAGCATTAGTAGGGTAGATTATCTTCTTTCTTTCATCTTCCTGCACATGTGCTTTTAGATGTAGGCTAAAAAAAACAAAGTCATTTCTTTTTCTTTCCACCAATCCTGCATGCGTAAAGTTGGTAGGATTATAGGGTAAAATGTATAAATCCCATAAGTGATTATCTTATTTTTAAAATGCATTGTCCTGAAATAGTCTAGAAACATTTCCAGGAGGGATATTGTCATGATTGCTACTCAAAACCAAAGTGGAAAAATAAAGGTATACTTTCCCAATTAATTTCCTTTTATGGCTTCTACTACATTTTTAGAACAAATTGGAATTGCAGCCATTAAAACCTGTTAAAAAAAATTCTTGTGATTGCAACTGTATACTCAGTTGAGCTTTTTCTCCCAAGGAGACCTATCTTATAAACTTTATTTTTGGACTAATTCCAGAGACACCTAAATTGTCGAGTTTCTGCCTTTCTTTCAAACTCATTTCAGAGACCTTCCATTGCATATGACTTGAGCCTTGATCACTTCCATCTGCCTTAAATATAAGGATGTCTAAAGTACATCTGATAGTTTGCCTTTGTCTTTTAACAATAATTCATTCAGAGAAGATAAGAAATTAAGGCAGTTGGTTCCTTTTAATTAATCCTCTGGACTTGTGGCTATGTGGTAGGATTTATATTCCCTTCAACATACAAACAAGGGTATAAATAGGCTTTAAATTCCCAAGTTCTTAGGTCAACAATGATTCCCGTTGTATATAACAACCAGTCTTCCATTAATTTCTGAGTTAAAATCCCTTTGAAAAGAAAGTGTATGATACCAAAATTGAAAAAGGAAGAAACTGATGAGTTTTTGCATTGCTCTATTTATGTATTTTGGCCATGTGTGAAAGGAATACAAAATGTTATATTTAATAATGAAACACCAATATTACACAACCAACTATTGGTGCTTCTAACATCGAGGGTTCACCTATTTTCCCTTGCTTTGTAGAACAGATCTTGAAAGTATAAATAAAGCTAGAAATTGTATTGTTCACATGGTGGAATTATTCACACCTCATTTTTGTTGAAGGAAAATTTAAATTTTATTATGTGTATAGTTCACAACAAAATCTTTTCAGAATGAATCTATTTTTTCAGAGGCCTCAACACCAAATAAAGGTTTTAAAAAGTTATTTCTTAAAAATTCTGTCCAAACTTGAAGAAGATTTTGATTAATTGTTAATGTGTAATCAAGTTGTTACTGACTCCTACCAACTACATAAATATTCTCTATGGTGATTGTCCCTAATCTGCTCATTCGGCTCTTCCAATAGTGCACTCATGGCCACTATATCTCCACCATGCTGCTGATTATCCTCTTCCTCCTTCCATCTTCCCCAGCATTACAAACTTCTCTAGAGAGATAGGAGTCCACATAATGCGTCCAAAGTAGGATAATTTGAGTCTGGTCATTTGGCCTTTGAGTGAGAACTCTGGATTGATTTCTTTGATGATCCATTTGTTTGTTTTCTTGGCTGCCCATGGTATTCTCAAGGGTCTTTTCCAACGTCAAAGTTCAAGAAATCAATACTCTTCCTTTTGATGATGCTTTGAAGAAGTGAAACTAGTTTGCAAAATAATGTGCCATCTTTCCTGCTTCTAAAAATAAAAGGAAGAGTGCTTTTCTCCACTCTCTTCAGACTATTTTCATGAGCATATCCAGGTTCTGTATATACATAACACAATGCAAATATTTCTCTGGCTGTAGAATATTCCCAAAAGCAATTGGAGTAACACAAAAGAACCTTGAGATGATAAGCAGTGTTTCCTTTAATGCATGAAGAGACTGTTCAAGGCAAAGTAGATTAAACACAGGGCCATTTTTTTCTCATCTTCTTTCAAAGACAGTTGCAGCTGTCACTATGCTTGGCAGTAGACAGCTTCAGATCTTCTCTAGGCACTATGGCGATTCCAATTCTATATTTTGATCTAAAATGAAAGAATAACCTTTTCCGTCTACCTTTTTTCTGTACAGTGTGCAATTTTATTTTTATAATTTATTTTATAATTTTATAAATATTGAATGTTATGTATGCAAATGACTGTCCAGTACATTGATAAAGTTAGCTTCTTGAAAATCTGTCAGCTACAGAACGCGCACATGTGAATTCACATAAAGCACTGACATCGAGTTTCCTGACAAATTGCAACTAATAGGTTGAGGCTTGTGATGTCATCGCCCAGCACCACTGCTCTCTTTCTGAGCATGCGCATGGCCCTGTGACATCATCACCTGGCATCATTACTCTTTCTGAGCATGTTCAGCTCTGAGTTGATGCTGGGGTGACTTGGCTCGCATGCCAACAGAGAGGACTCTACATTCCTGCTGTGGCACATGTGCCATAGGTTTGCCATCACTGACATAGAGCTTGGAATTCATTCTTTAATGGAAGCAGGAACTAAATAAATTGCTTATTTCAAAACAGTGATTAGAGTTATATTTGGAGCCATCATGAAGAGTGATTTTCACAAATTGTGAACACTTGGACTCAATTCCATATAAAATTTCAAGTCCCCTTAGTAGAAGAAAAGGTATTAGAGTCTCTTCACTTCTGTTTCTTATTCGGTCAAAGGCATTAAACTGGTATTAAAGTTCAAGATTCTTGAACCATAACCATTTTTCTTTTCATTGCAAGAATTTGTCTATCAAACACTCTTAATCTGTGTCACAATTACTGCTAGTTAAAGATGATTAGAAGATACTAGAAATTTCCAGCAATTTCTTGAAAACATGAAACCATTCACAAAATTTAGCAGCCTTGGGGGTCCGGGAAATATGCCAGAGGCCAGTATTATACACATTTCTTTCAGGACAGCTAGTAAACAATTCTAAATGTGTAACTGAAGCCCTGGCAGTAGCATATATTCCTCTCTTTCTTTATTTTTTGGGAAGGTCTTTTATATATATATATATATAATGACACAAAGATAGAAAGCTGCCATCTTCCAGCAAAAGACCTATTACAATCAGTCTCCAGAAGCACCAGATTCTTCTCTGCATTTTCAACATTCTATAAATATAAAACTAAAATTTGGCAATGAATTGGTAGTACTTTGTCTGGTGTCTTTAATCTTAATGCAACATTCTTGCATCGCCTTCTATTGTGATGGAGATTTTGAAGGATGATTATTTCTTCTACCTTCAGGGGGGAAAAGAACCCTATTGCAATTGATACTTTTCTTGCATTACTTTTAAAAGACGCTACCATTGGAAAGCCTGTGAGATTTCTTTTATTAACACGGTTTCAAGATTATATCTCAGTTCTCAAGCTAGAAGAACAGGACAAGAGCCTGCTTTTCTCCCACTCTCTGAAAATTATGAAATTTGCAAAAGGAGGTTCTTACATTTGTTTAAAAGCATTATTTGATGCAGGGACTGTGGCTTTTATTACAATGCAATTTGTGCAATTTATTACAATGGAGGTTTATAGGCAATGGAGTGGAATGGTCCATGCTCCCTTAATTTGACATTTCCCTTAGATCGGACTAGATCTATGAGCCTCTGGTGCTGAGCTTGGCTGTAAAGTATCCGTGCGTGTATTTATTTTTAGCATAAAATGAAATGTGCCGTGGGTATTTTAAAAAAAGAGACATAGTAATGTCTACCATATCTGGCTGCTTCCGGACAAATCCCTTTATGCAATCGTGATATCAAATGTGAGCCAATCACGGAAGAAGAAAAACAAAATAGGATGAATGCATTGTTTCTCTCAATTGCTTTCATTCAATATGCATGTTCACAATTAGCTTGATAAACAAGAAGTCACTAAGTCTCACTCATGGTTACTTGAAAATTAATGAAATGAAGACTTCTTCACATTGACTCGGACTTCCATCTAGGTCAGTAAAATGAGGACCCAGATTGTTAGGGACAATATACTGACTCTGTAAGCCACATTGAAAAAGCTTTAAAGCACTATGAAGCATTATCAGAAAACACTTAAGTCTACTACAGGAAAGCAGTGTTGGGGGGAGGTACAGGGGGTTTAGGGCTCTAATAAACATTACAGTGAGATGAACACTTTAAAATAAACAAAGCCAGCAATTCAATTAACTAAATGAATAAAATAAAATAACTAAACTAAGCTAAATTAAATAAATGATGCAATTCATAACATTATTGCCAATGTATTTAACAATAATCTACTTTTCTTAGTGGCAACTTTGAGCCTCTCTTCTAAATGGGTGGTCTAGAAATATAAATACATATATACATACATACATACATACATACATACATACATACATACATACATACATACTCTGGAGGGTAGACCTAAGATTTCTTCAGTGCCTTTGGAGCCAAAGATGGTGTCCCTCTGATCCACTGTCATTCCTTCAACTAGACCTGATTAGGAAACAGTCTTTACAGGATGATTAGAACTGTGCTTTATTGAAACAGATTAAAGCAACAGCATCTTGCAAATTGCCTGGGGTTTGCCCTTCCTTATCTTATAAACTCCAGGGAACAAGGGGAAAATAGTCTGAGTCCTCTCTCCCCTTTTGGGACTTAAGGCATGTTTCTCCTGCACATAATGGTTCAATAATAATAATAATAACACCGTGGACTTAACAATTGTCAATAAGAAAGACAAAAAAGTCTGGATAGTGGATGTATCAGTGCCTGGAGACAGCAGAACAGAAGCGAAAGAACTGGAGAAGATCACAAAATGCAAAGACTTACAAATAGAAATAGAACGACATTGGCAAAGGCGAGCAAGGGTAGTCCCAATAGTCATAGGCACCTTGGGTGCAATCTCCAAACAATTGGAGCACCATTTGAACACCATCGGCATTGACAAATTCACCATCAGTCAGTTGCAAAAGGCAGCTTTACTGGGAACAGCTTCCATCCTGCAATAGTATCTGCTATACCATCAAACATCCACATCTGCTTATCCCAGGTCCTTGGTAAGGAGCCGATAGGTAAACAAAAATGCCAAATCCAGTCTGAACATCTGGCAGACTGTGCGATGAACCATAATATAATAATAAATCAACGGTGATGTTCCCAGTCAGTATAGGCACATTGGATGCCATACCCAAAAAATCTTGATATGATCTTAAAAAAGATTGAGCAGAATGTTAGAACTCTTAGAAAATCTTCACATTGACAACATTTCCATCAGTGAATTGCAAAAGGCCATCATTCTTGGATCCATGCATATACTACACTGATACATTACAATATCTTGGGAAGAACCTGATGCGTATGAAGGCTAGCGTCAACTAAAGAACTAGCAGTTGTGACTTCACATGGTTGTGAACAGATAATAATTTATTTAATGTGTATGACACCTGTCTGACTCTTTATGGTTCACGATAATGAAAGAAATTATGGTAAAATCAATATAATATAAAAAAAGCCAGCAAACACAATGAAATTAGGAACATCACTCTCCCTCGCCAAAGACGTGGGCGAGGAGCCAGATTTTTATGCCTCTTCTAAGCAACAGCAGAGTGGGGGCCATCTGAATCTCATTCCAGATAGCGGGTGCGACTGCAGAAAAGGTATGCTACAAAGTTCTTGAGAGCTGATGTTGTCTAATAAAGAAAAACCCAGAGCACACCAACTCTGCAGGATTGAATCACCTGGCCAGATGTTATGGGAGACAGATGATTCTGGAAACTAGAACAGTCACCTAACAATCAAGAAACTAGAAGTTTTAGTTCAGATAAAACAATTTTAAGAATTTTGAATACATTTTAATGGAAGTGCTGATGTTTTCATTTTCAAGTAACATTATACTTAGGATATATATATTTTTAAATACAGGTTTAAAAGAATATAAACTTTTAAACTTGGAATGGTATTTTCCCCTTATTCCTTTAATATAATATGTAGCTTTATATAAAAAAAGTTACTTTCAATAGTTCACAAATGTATGGTGATGTGCATTTTGCAGAAAAAATACTGTAACCAATCACTAATCAACTAAGTACTATAATCCTCCTTATCGGGTAATACTTACTTGACCTCCAGCTATATACAGCACATCACAACAGTATTAAACTGTAGCTCCTCTCATGTTTGTTGTAACTTTTCTTTTAGATCACAATTCAGAGACTTGTGATTTTTAAAACCTGTTTTTGTTCCCTTCAAATAGTCATTAATTTGTATTTAAAGTGGGGGAACGTATATGAAAAGGCTATTTGGGCTCCTAAAACAAATGAAATTGTATATGGTATCCTCAAATCTATCAGGATTTAGTGAAGCCATAGGGTGCCCAGAAATTGATATTCCTGAAATCCCAGATGTGCAGTGACTGATCAACAGGTAAAGAAATACCTTTGTATATTACTATGGAACTAATCAAGACTTGTATTGTCAGAGAATATGTTTTTAAGGAAACAATTTGTTAAAAATAAATGTATCCTTGTTTTATATTTTAGCAATATATTCTCAGAATTCATGATCTTAAAGAGTGTTACTGTGACCTCTCTGTCTTATCAACTTTACAATCAGAATTTTGAAAATACAGTTGGTATTTGCTTAATATAAAATACATACTATACTTAAATATGATTTGCTTTCCTCGTATTGTTCTTGATAAATGCTAAGAAAAGGATGTCTAGTCGAATACTCCGTATTTTCTAAGAAACAATTTAAAATGGATCCAAACGTATATGCTTAGAGTATAAGTCTTATTATATCACAAATGATATCTGAATCATTGAAATTTCAGTGGGTCTATTCTAAATGTGACTAAGTTGGTATTCAGTTCTGTTTTCTGAATTCATTTTATCAATTAGTATATTCCATTACAAAATGTATAGTATCTCTTTTTATATAATGGGAAATTGATGATTTAGATGAGATCCTTGTAGTATTCTGTCCTTTGAATCAGAATTTATTTTTCCATGTGTGTCAGGACACACAAGGAATTTGTCTTCAGTGATCATGCTTAATACCTACATACATACACAACAAGGATACAATCAAGATACATTCATAGACAATTTGAATATATAAGCATAATCATGATCATTTGTATATACAGGCATATTTAGCCATAATCAATTGTGTATATAAGCATAAGATACATTCATAGTCTTAAAGTATGTAACATTCATCATGTCATATTATAAAGGGTGGACTTCATGTCACAAACCTTTTTATCTTGTCACAAAGGCACCCTCCGCACTAACACTGTCCTGTAAGTCAGCCGTTTAGAAGCTTGATGACATGACATACTTTGAAACAAAATACCTTATTATCTTAGGCTGTATTTTGAAAACAGGATAGGATGGCATGATGTAAACAATAATAATATAATATTTTTCTAAAATGTAGTTTACAAAAACTTCAAAGATTAATGAGATAGATTACATTTAATATAATAGTTAACTGCATAAGGATTTTAATTAGATTTAAACGTACTTTTTAGAGACTAAGGTTTTTATACTTGCTTTTGTAGTTGGTCATTATTATTAGTTTCATGGACATAAGATTCCTAGTTCCAGATTATTTTTTGAAAGGTAATATGAAAATACTTAAAATTTATATTGTAGATTTATGCTTTAAATTCTTTTTTTTAAATGAGTAAAAAACAGTATAGTTAGAATTTCCCAAACGCTATTTGTATTTATTAAATTTTCTTTGTGCTATTTTATTGAATCTAGTATTAATCTGAAGTATTTTTTATTGGTAATATATTAGTAAATACTTAAAATGTACAAATGTTTTCAGGGTCATTATCTCGGTAAACTTTGTATAGAGATCCAATAAGACATAAAAGGTGAGTGGTTAAGGCTAACACTGAGAGTTAATAATATTAATATAGCAAGTTAGAAGATAATTTATGCTGCATGCAAATGTTTTAAAAATTATACTTGAGAAAGATACAATGTAAAAAGGGCAAATCATGCAGAAGAAAGACTGTTTAACCTATCATATAGGTTAACATATATGTATAGCAATGCACATTATCTCTCTTCATTGTGGGTTTAAATAATGACATTTGAATCTCTGTTATCTATACTTTGAATACTACATTTTACTAACAAGTACTGGAAAATTGTATAAAGCTGGCACACACAATTCTTAAGTATTTGATTTGGTAGAACTTAAAATAACATTCATCCATTTAGAGTTGTTATGAATAGTTGGGTTATGTAAAGAACGCAACACATTATTTGTAGCTCAGTCATTTGGAATAAATAATTTCCGAATTAATTTGTAATATATATATTTTTAGTAAATTTTCTTTTCTTTTTAATTTCGTAGAAAAAGAAGCCCATCAATACCCAGGGATCAGAACAGAACTTTCAATCAGCTGGAGGATAGAGACGACTATTCACAGTATGCAACATCAGATGCGGCAATGCCAAGATCACCATCAGATTACACAGACAGACATTCACAACATGGGTTGCAATCATATGAAGGACCTGAAATTGACGACTATAGGGATTCTAGCAGGAGAAATCGCAGACGTTCAAGGGAATATCCTTTAGAGGAAGATGACATGCAAAATAGAGGGGAATATGAAAGGCAGCGGAGGGAGGAAGAATATCAAGCACGATACCGAAGTGATCCTAATTTGGCTCGTTACCCTGTCAAACCACAACCATACGAAGAGCAAATGCGCATTCATGCTGAAGTTTCACGTGCACGTCATGAAAGGAGACACAGTGATGTGTCTTTGGCAAATACTGAACTGGAAGATTCCCGGATTTCAATGATGAGAATGGAGCGACCTTCAAGGCAAAGGTCTGCGTCTGAACGCAGAGCTGCCATGGAGCAACGTTCATATTCAACAGAAAGAACTCAGGGACTAAGTCCCAATCGGCAGAGAACCGCAAATCACAGTCCTCCGACACCTAGGAGGAGTCCAATACCTTTTGATAGACCAGATATGAGGAGAACTGATCCATTAAGAAAACAGCATCACTTAGACCCAAGCTCAGCTGTACGGAAGACCAAACGTGAAAAAATGGAAACCATGTTAAGAAATGATTCATTGAGTTCAGATCAATCTGAATCTGTTAGGCCTCCACCACCAAAGCCTCATAAAACAAAAAAAGGAGGTAAAATGCGCCAGGTGTCATTGAGCAGTTCTGAGGAAGAGCTGGCTTCTACACCGGAGTATACAAGCTGTGATGATGTGGAAATTGAAAGTGAAAGTGTTAGTGAAAAAGGTAAGGCCTTCCCCTCCCATTCGCCTTTTATTTTAAATAGAGAGCAATTTATTTTAAGTACAGCGTTTGAAATTACAGTAGAAGTAAACTGTTACTGTGAGGTTAAGGTTTTCATGCTGATGTTTTCAAACAGGGGTCTCCAACCTTGGTTCC
>JANHFO010001634.1:83188-93475 GCA_032468095.1 Pareas carinatus
TATGCTTACATGCCTATTAATTATTATTTAAATGAGTACTTTTCCATTGAATGAATATTTTTGTCAATGTATCATCTTTTAACAATATATTGGAAATACCTGAACAAGAAATATCCTTCATATTGAATTTTACAGCAAGTGCTGCCGTTAATTATTAAAACTGAAACAATAACATAAATGAATAAACTTGTAAATAAAATTATGCATATTTGGAAATTATTAAATAGATAATGAATCAATAAAATGTGAATTATTGTGCTCACCTGTCTATGATTGAATATTCACTGAGAAAGAAGTGAATCTAATGCGTGCGTGTGTGCCGTGTCATGTTTCGGTAAGAAGGAAAAAGCCACTTGCAGGCGGCGCACTCTCTCAAAACAATTCTCCTGTGCTGAGCGCATGCATCTAATAATCGTGTCTCACCGTACTGTACTGAGCCTTGACGAATCATCATGTCAAATACAAATAGATCACATCACACACAACGAATCGACTCGGCATTGATCGAATATGGAGATTTACAGATTAGTCTTCAAATATCGAAAAGGAGGACATGTAGGAGGACACTTTTCTAGAAAGGACAAAACTTACAAAAGAAGGACTGTCCTCCCTAAAGGAAGATGATTGGTCACCTTATAGTCCCCCCCTTAGGCCTTACAGCCAGCTGTGTGACTCTGGGCCCATCATTCTCTCTCTCTTGGCCCAACTCACTTCACAGGATTGCCGTGGCAGGGGGAGCTAGGAGGAAGAAGGAGTATTAGTTGCGTTCACTGCCTTAAGTAATTTGTGAAAATAAGAAAAGCGGGATTTTTTTAAAAAAAATAGGAATGGACACATATGAAGGATAGAGGGCATAACACTCATTCAAAGTAGGTTTTAAGATAGAAGTTTGTTCTGGAGGATTTCAGCTTATACATCCACATGGAAACCATTAGAATGAAGCTTTCTAAGGAGGCCCAACCAAAGATACTTTTCAAAGCAAGTGACAGTCCCTGTGTAAACTTGATGAGATGGCAGCCCCCAACTGTAAAAATAGCAGGAGGCATGAGAAGAAGATCTTACCCCCAAAAGGCTAATAGATATATTTCTGGTCATAATCTCATCCACAGCCATTTACTGGGCCAAAAGCAAAAAGAATCTCTCACACACATACTTCAAAACGACGGGGAAGTGGAGTAAGGAGGAGTTTAATGGTGGGAACAAAGGAATACAGAGGTGGTGGGGTAGAGGCAAAATGCAGAAGAAGTAAGCAAGCCCTTCTCTCTTTTGGACTTTAGCTCAGGGTTCTGCTTCCCAAAGATTTCTTTTTTTAAAAGCAAGTCAGGAAAAAGATACACTACATGGAAGCGTGTTGTGTTTGCAATTCACGTCTGACATTAAGGGATGAAAGGTGGAATTACAGTAAATACAAAAATGTTCAAACTTTAAATGGAATAGGCCAGACTCGAGGCAGAGGCTCAAAGTGCTAACATTTTTTGGCTATTAATTATTAATAGGAGCTAGCAGCTCGTTTAAAAGTTTTCCTCTAATGACAAGATAAATATCATCTTTGGGCTGGTGCCTCAGAAAGGCATCTCTCTATTTTCCAAGCCCCAAATGGCAAAGATCTAAAATAAAACAAACTAGAAGGAAACTGAGTACAATTAAAGTTCTTTACAAAATCACCCTGCCAACAAGCCTGAGAAGCCTTTAAGGACAACGATAATTTCCCTGTGGTTACAAAAATGTGAAAGATGAGAACTGTTTGTTGTGTTGTATTCTATCAAGCAGATTTCAATTCTATTGAAGAAAGAGTTGTTTAAAACGTTGCAGCAATGACTAGTTCAAGACATAAGCCTCATATTTGTATAGGGATATATATGAAAATTCCTTGGTTTGTTTCTGCACAGGAGTGATCAATGTTAGAAATTTTGTTTATATATAACACCACAGATCAAACAGAGTGTACAGTCACCATGTGCTTTGCAGCTTAACTATTCAACTGTAACAGGAAACTCTACTTGGAACAAAAGAACATAGAGTATAAACCATAAATCCAAACTTGTAAACACTGCCATCTACTGGCTGAATATTACTATAGTTGTTGCAGAAAAATACATTCCAATAATGTATTCCATCAAGCATTTGGAAGATATCAGAGATAGCACTGTTCAGCCCTAGATGGCCATTTAATTTCCACCTTCTTCAACCTTCTGTCCTCCAGATGTGTTTATACGGTAACTCTCCAGACACATCTAGAGAGCACTAGATCAGGGAAGGATATTCTTTCAATATGCAGAGAATCCTGCATGTACAGAACTGGATTGCTGCAAAGGAAGGCTTACTCATTCAAGGATCCATATATATTAGTGGTCAAATGATTTCACCAGGCCGCACTAAAGTCAAATGTAAAACTGAACATCTCATTATGGCCTAGTCAAAATCTAAGGTTACTAATCCATTAGTGAGATGTTGACAACCCCCTCCTATCTTCATGCAGAAGCAAGAATGTATTACTATCACCATCATCATCATCATTTTAGCCATTGTCTATCCACTGCAGGATGAAGGCCTCTTCTGCATGTTTCCAACCAATAGGTGGTCTTGAACTTTCTTTTGCCAATTGAGCTCACAATACTTGTTGATATCATCAATCCATCTTGTTTTAGGTATCTTTTGAGGATGCTTTTTATCAAGTGGAATGCATTCGATGACTGCCTTGGTCCACCTGCCATCAGTTCTTCTTACTGTGTGACCAGCCCATTCCCACTGCAATTCTTTTACTCTCTTGATGACATCATATACTTTTCTTTGTTCTCTAATCCATGTGCAGATCTTGCTATCTTGTCTTGTAATATCAAGCATGTATTTTTCCATGTCTCTTTGTATCACTCTTAGTTTTGGTATCTACTGTGCAGAGGAATTTTGTTAAAGTACTCAAAAAATCATCTTTGTGATAAAATTCCAGAATCATAACACAACTGTGCATATGAAGACTATTCAGCCTTCCCAAGTATATGCTATTCTGTATGATTATTTTGTTTTTAGCTGAGAAGGACAAGGCAATAGCAACCTCCATAATGTGGAGCATCCATACTATGAAGATGTCTGTAGTGGATCATATCTTTTAGTTCTAAAACTTATATTTGGGGTGCCTGTTCTCCCTCTGTTCATCTAATACTTAAAGTTGAAAGCAAAGAGAAGGTTTTGAATCCTTTTCATTAAATTATGGCCTGGTTTGTGCCAGTGGTTCTTTCCTCAATCAGATTGTGTATCTTGTTTCTCAACTACCTTTGCTTAAGCCTGAGATCTCTAACAACCTCTGAAATGTGGAGTCTGTTAAGATCTCAACTCACCACACTTCCAGGAGCTGGCAGGATCAAAGCTCCCTCTGGTCTTCATGAGTTGGGCTGTAATAGAAAAAGAGAAGTTTACACTTATTGGCTGAGGCGTGCTTGAAGCCACAAGTTAAAAAGACAGCAGCAGAGTTTTGCAGTTGCTGGTAGTTAGTTGAGCATTTTACAGCAGTTAATAAAGTTCAGTTGTTTAGAGCTCTTCAGCATCGTGCCTCATTATTGTGACTACATGTTTCAGAGTTGTCAATGGTCTCTCTGCTTGTTTGTTTGCTTGTAGATAATTCATTACACAACAAGGTAAAATTATGATGACGTTACCTGGTTGGGTAATGAATTGTCTGCAAGCAAACTACCAAATTCAGAGACTACCATCAACTCCACAGACAACCCTGAGCTACAAGTATTCTCTCCCATTGAGGTCTGAAATATTTTCATGCTTCTCAAAAGCACTGTTTTCTTTATGTGCCTGAGATGTTAAGCAGACATGCTCTTTCGTATCTACCTTGTAGATTATACTTATCCACACAGAAGATGTGTGACAGCAGCCGTTTGTTTGCATCGTTCCTGTGCTGCCATAAATGGCAGGAGGGTGGAATTTGGATTGGGATGTGTGCTGGGGCGCCCTTGGAGTTTGCATCGCTATTTCATGTAGGGTTTGAGTATTTAGGAGGCGGAAGTGATGGACCTCTGTTGGAATGCTGACTGGTGCGTGGAATGGGAGGCCTACTATCTAGGACAATGGCTAGAAGTTTTGTTTCTGCTTAACCATTCTGTCCTGGTTCCCAAAACAACAGATGCTGTCCTGATTGGCCAGGAGTGACTCAGAGGGTGGGGGATTTGCTTTCAACCTGTATCTTTTCGCACGGTTTTGCCAGAGCTTGCCTTGCTTCGCTGTTATCCACCTCTCAGTAAAAGTACCATATCTACCTCAAATGGAGTAAGGGTCGTTCTTTCCTGGAGGGGATTGGGCCCAGTCTGACATTGTGCAAGAACAAGGAGCCAGAGAAGTTTATTTCTACCAGCAAGGCACTACTGTGCATTTTTCTTTTGCTTTCTTCATTGTTCTAGCTGGGCGGCTGGGTTTCTTGTATCCCAGAGAGACAATTTGTATGCAGAAGAGCTTCCTTCCTCAGTGGGGAGCTTCCTTCCCTCACGAGAGCTCATAGCTAGAATGCATCTGGATTCATTAGCCTCGGATAGCGAGGGGCAAGATATTTTTGTTCCATAGTTAAAATTAGAGAGAGCTGAGAAGTTTTCTGGTGAAACTGTTTCGAAGGGATTGCCATCAGGATAAGGAGTTCAATAGGGTGTCAAGTCCACTGCTGTGACTGAGCAGTTTCTTTGCTTATGTGAAATTCTATGCTTCAGTATTTCTGCCTCAGGGAGTATACTATACTGTATACTAATACAAATAGTATATTAAAACATTAAGCGATAGCAGTTTTACACACAAACACACACACACACACACGTGTGTGTGTGTGTATGTGTGTGTGCGCGCGCGCGTCAGTGGTAACTTTAAAAAACCTAGAGAAATAAAGATATGCATGATCAATCTATGCCTGAGTCCCTGTCTTGTCATGAAGCTCATTGGATGATCTTAGGGGATTCTCCCTCTCTAAAGCTAACCAACTTAATGTTGGTTAGCTTTAATGCTCTGGATGCATGTGTAAACATTGCTGCACGTTGGACATAAGCTATGATTAGTAATGAACAAAGACACAGGTTTTGTGACTGTGAGACAAAAGAGACGTGTTTACAGGAAACATTGCCAGAGATAGCAGTGTTCCAATATCTCAGGGGTTGCCACAAAGAAGAGGGGGGGTCAAGCTATTCTCCAAAGCTCCTGAAGGCAGAACAAGAAGCAATGAATGGTTACTAATCAAGGGGAGAAGCAATCTAGAACTAAGGAGAAATTTCCTGACAGTTAGAACAATTAATCAATGGAACAACCTGCCTCCAGAAGTTGTGGATGCTCCAACACTAGAGGTTTTTAAGAAGAGATTGGACAACAATTTGACTGAAATGATATGAGGTTTCCTGCCTTGGACTAGAAGGTCTCCAAGATCTTCAAGATCTCCTTCCAACTCTTGTTATTCTGATTGCCAAAGCCTAGCATTGAGTTAACTGCTTCCTAACAGGAGAAAGGGGCTCCATTAATGTTGCTGAATCCTCTCTGTGATCCTCTCAGATTTGTGATCTCTTAGACATGGACAGAGTGATTGAGAAAAAGGGAAACAGAGTGAATTCTTAACTTCAACTCCATTGGCCTCCACTTGTGATAAGTAGATCGTGAGGTGCTGAAGAGGGACTGTCCTTAGATTGAAATTCTGGTATTTAAAAGAATTGGTAGGAAAAAGCAAATAGAAGAGGAAGGAGGTCTCTACCTTGTCAGATTTGGAAAAAAGTTGCTGTATGAATTAAATAACTAAACTCCTTCTTCATACTGCTGCTAATGTAGGGCTATTTTGAAAAACACCAGGAAAATCTCATTTGAGAAGGGGCCAGTCTGGATTAGTGCACCAGGCTAGAAACTGGGAGACTGTGAGTTCTAGTCCCAGTTTAGACATGAAAGCCAGGCCCTGTCTCTCAGCCTAACAACCTCGAAGGACTGTTGTTGGGGAAATAGGAGAAGGGAGGAATATTGGGTATGTTTGCCTTTTTGAGTTACTTAGAAAGTAATAAAGGCAGGACAAAAATCTAATAAAAAATATAATAATGAAATTTCAGAATCAGGATGCAATAGAAAGAATTCTGGAATAGGCTCATGATTATGCTCAAAGACAGGAAGCAAAGTCCTATGGAGAGCTATTAAGGAAACTGGGTATCTTCAGCTTTTGGAAGAAAAAACAGTGAGAGTGCATATGACAGTATTCTTCAAAATCCATATCCATATTATCTTAGAAGCAAAAAAATGGATAGTGGATTTCAGTTAGATTTCGATCAGGGTTGTCCATGGAGAAGGGGGTGTGAAGAAGTCAGGACGGTAGTAGTGTTCAGTTGAAGTATCAACTACCCAGAGAGATAGTAAGGCTCCCTTCCCTGAATCAGGGATCATTTTACAGAAAAGCTTTTAACTGGTTTTGGTTCCAGAACACAAATGGGTGTTGGTGGGAATTGTGCCCATCACTTTGAGCAACTTGGGAAGAGCAGACTAAAAATATCACATATGGGTCACCCTCAACTTGCAACAGTTCCTTTAGTGATGTTTTGAAGTTACAACGGCACTGAAAAAAGTGACTTATGACCATGTTTCGCACTTATGACCGTAGTTGCACCCCCATGGTCATGTGATTTACATTTGGAAGCTTGATAATGGATCCACATTTATGTTTGTTGCAGTGTTCCACTGTCCCAGGGTCCTGTGGTCTTCTTTTGCAAGCTTCTGAGAAGCAAAGTCAATGGGGAAGCCAAATTCACTCCACAATCGTGTTACTAAATTTAACGCCTGCAGTGATTCACTTCACAAATGTGGCAAGAAAGGTTGTGAAATGGAGGCAGAGCTCCCTTAACAGATTTCTCACTTATCAACAGAAATTTGGGGCTCAATTGTGGTCATACATTGAGGATTACCTGTAATAATAAAAGCAGCAACATTATCATCATCTCCATTATTATCGAACATTCATCGTTGCCTATTATTCTTAAGGGATCCAGTTGGTTTGATTATATGGATGGGGCAACCATTTATCTCTCCAAAACAGGAGTGGATCCATGATGTCAGTAGCATTTTGTATTCATGCAGTACTGCGAAGAGTTGCTTCCAGTTCAGCCCAGAAAATACTTTTCTCTTGTTCCAGGGTGGATGCTGCAGTTTCTAAGTGCTCCTTCTTCAAAATAATGGCAAATTGCGCCGCCAGTTTTCAGCAGTAATAAACAGGAAACAATCTCAAAAATCACAGGAAAAAAAATATGATTTGGGGACTGGCATTCCTTTGTTATGGTCAATAACAAAAGTCTCACCAATTGCAAAGGCATCTTATCAGCTTTCCCAGCCTTCTGTCCTATATAGATTACAGCTTCCAGAATTCAATCCTATCAATCAATAATTAGCCAGTTTCACTTTTTTAGTTGTACAAATTCTGACTTCCCTGCAACACTCCCAATGCTCCACCACAGGATGAGGGAGAGACTATATTGATCAAAATGCATCATTTCACTTAAAAATCTGCATCTGCTCCTAGGGGTGGCTTCTTAATTTGAAATGAATCCTCTGTTTTTTATCAGTACATGAAATTTACATATTCCCTATCAGCAAACCTTCCTGACATTAATCTGGAAGCCTCAGCCAATCATGGTTAAATGCCAGGATGTCTATGATTTAAATCTTTATGGATGGCATTCATATGTTACATTTTGAGGGATGCACTTAAAAATCTCCAATGTGTTTAGCTTTAAAAATATAAGGTGTGAAGGTGTTTTTGACTGAATTTGAAAGGGAAACACACCCCACAGTGTTTCCTTGTATTTTAAGAACCAGAGGACATGGTTTTCTAGATTGTAGTTAACTTATTGCAAAGAATACTTTCAATAGTGAAAGTATTCTTTACAATACAGTATATTGGTATTTAAGTGAATGCTTTTATTCAACGCTGTCTACTAAAAAAAAGGAAGAAAGTGATTTGTCAAAGTAAGAAAGAGAGAATATTTTGTTTGTTACCTAGACGGTTCTTTTAGAGGTGCTGGTTATATATTTTAGACAGAAGAAAGATAATAACCGACATTCAGGGCTGAATTTTGTCCTCGACATCTTCAGTCATTTCAGATAATGGAATCATTTCAGTGTACATTCTATTGCAGACATTCTATTGAAATAAAAGACCCCAAGTATGAGGTTTCTCTTGTTGGTTTGGCTGACTAGCTCCCTGAAAGACAGGCAGGTTTTTGGGCAAATACAAACAATAGTTTAATAAATGGCAATTTACAATGGCGACTAAAATAAGAATCACTTAGTGCTAAGCCTGTCATTTATATTTATCTGAAAAATGGCAAGCAGTAGCTTATTTCACTGGTGAGTTATCAGAAATTCAGAGTTATGTCAAGAATGCTATATTCAGAAACTAGAAGGACACATGGTGGACATCTTTAAGTGTGTCCCCTCTCCTGCTTTTTGCCTTGAACCAACCTTCATTGAAAATTAATTAATTAATCAGAATAGAACTGAAGGGGGCCTTGGAGGTTTTCTAGTCCAACCCCTCTGCTCAAGCAGGAGAGCCTATACAATTTCAGACAAGTGATTATTCAGTCCCTTCTTAAAAACCTTCAGTGATGAAGCATCCACAACTTCTGAAGGCAAGCTGTTCCACTGATTAATTGTTCTCACTCTTAGGAAGTTTCTCCTTAATTCCAGGTTGCTTCTCCCCTTGATTACTTTCCATCCATTGTTTCTTATCTTGATTTCTGGTGCTTTGGAAAATAAGTTGACCCCTCAAATATTGGAATACTGCTATCATGTCACCCCTCTTTTCTCTAGACTCCCCATACCCAGTTCCTGCAACCATTCTTCTTATGTTTTACTCTTCATGCCTTTAATCGTCTTAGTTGCTCTTATCTGCACCTCTTCCAAAGTCTCAACATCTTTTTTGTAATGTGGTGACCAAAACTGGATGCAGTATTCCAGGTGTGGCTTTACTAAGGTTTTATAAAGTGGTGCTAATTCTTCATGTGATTTTGATTCTCTGCCTCTGTTTATACAACCAAGGATTGTATTAACTTTTTTGGCTGCTGTCGCACACGGCTAGCTCCTATTTAAGTGATTGTCCACTAGCACTCCAAGGTCCGTCTCACGGTTATTGTTTTTTGGCCAGGTTTCCCCTCATCTGTACTTGAATCTTTGCTTTCCCTGACTAGGTGTAAAACCTTGCTTTTCTCCACATTACATTTCATGTTGTTGGACAGGGCCCATTGTTCAAGTCTGTCAAGATCTTTTTGGGTCCTAAGCTTTTCATCTGGGGTGTTGGAGATTCCTGTCAGCTTAGTGTCATGTGCAGATTTTATTCCCTCATCTAAGTCATTTATGAAAATATTAAAGCCTATTGAGCCCAAGACGGAACCTTGTGATACTCCACTGCTGACTTCCCACCATGTAGATGTAGCACCATTAAGAACTACTTGTTAGAGTAGTTAGACTAAAAGGATTGTCTCTCTTAGTCTAATTAAAAGTTAGACTAACAGGGAGAAAAAAATTCAAAATATCATTATCATTATCATCATCCTGAAATCATCTTGATTGATAAAAGCAGTTTTAGCCAAATTGGATAATGCCAGTTATAACTGAGAGGGACTAGGAAGACGTCTCCTCAAAGAGTGCTGCAACCCCCTTCCTTTTCATCAGTGATTCGTGGGAGTTGTAAGGAACTCCCGGTGGAAGCATTAGCCACCAACCATGACCGAGGAAGGCATAACTGCTGGAGGCATAACGGATGTCAACACCGCCCTTCAAGAAGTGCTGAAAACTGCACTTATCCACAATGAATTAGCCTGTGGAATTCGTGAAGCTGCCAAAGCCTTGGACAAATGCCAAGCCCATCTTTGTGTTCTTGCATCCAATTGTGATGAACCTATGTATGTAAAGCTGGTTGAAGCTCTTTGTGCTGAACATCAAATCAATCTGATAAAGGTTGTTGATAACAAGAAGCTTGGGGGAGTGGGTAGATCACTGCAAGATCAATAGAGAAGGAAAACCTTGTAAAGTTGTGGGTTGCAGTTGTGTGATAGTTAAAGACTATGGCAAAGAATCTCAGGCCAAAGATGTCACCAAAGTGTACTTCAAGTGCAAGAAATGAACATATAATATACATTTGAAAAAAAAGAGTGCTGAAACCCAACACTTGGGCGTCCTCTGGGCAACAACATAGAGTCAGCTAATTCTTCCACAAATGTAGCCAGTCAATCCTTGTGATCTCCTGGCTTAAAACACACCACCATGAGAAGACCTCACAAAAACAGTCCT
>JANHFO010001634.1:179326-192137 GCA_032468095.1 Pareas carinatus
TCTCTCTCTCTCTATCTCTCTCTCTCTCTCTCTCTCTCCACACACACACACACACACACACACACACACCCCTATAGTTCGGCATATTTTGAGGTTACAAGCTGCGAAAAACTACCTTGCATTTTTTCTACCCTTAAGCCAAAACTGTCTTACAGGAAAGATGTGATGATATTCTGCATGAATATCATTCTTAGATATTGAACAAGGTTGTAATGACCTGGCTCTTCCTCTGACATGGGGTAGGGACATTAGAAGTGGCGCTCTGACCTGAGTGTGCATCTAATGATATTGTGATTTGAGCCTTGATGCAGTTTTAATTGATTTTTTTTTTCTGTTCATGAAATTCTTTGCTTGCTGCCCAGCATTTCTTGAATAGGTGGGTAGCCATATAAATGATGGATGGATGGATGGGCTTTGCTACACAGCTTGCATAGAATTGTATCAGGCAAAATTTGGGATTTGATCAAAAGTACTGCTCATTCCTAAGAGCCTATAATCTCCTTACGGAACCCACCCCAACAAAACAAGAAATAAACCAGTTTACCATTTGATAGCAAGGACTGCATATAGCAAGGACTGCATAATCTAAGGTGCTCAGATCTCCATTTTGAATCACAGCACAGCAGTCAAGAGCCTAAATCTGACAGTTATTCTAAGCAACACAAAGACAATTCAGTAGCCTTCTTTGGGCATCTTTTTCTACTCGGTCTGACAAAATGTCAAGTGAACAAGGTGTCTCCCACAGCTCTGTCCCCACCCAATCAACAATTATCCTTCACAAGTTGAGGACAATGCATGAAAGAAAGATTTATTGTGTCTTCGGGAGGAACATGAGAATTCTAATCATGCATATACATCATGACTGCATAGGAATTCAGATTTCATACAAATATTTGGCTGAACCCTGGAAGGAATCTCCTTTGACACTTGATGTACAGGCTGCAGGAAAGAAACGGGGGAGAAACATTAAGGGTGGAATAAATATACTGAGCTTAACCTCTTCCCTTCTACACATTGTTTGAATGTGTGGAGGTTAAGCTTGCAAAAGAACCAAGAAATAAAATACATGAACGCAAACATTGGACAGCTAACATGATGATTTTCAGTCTAGTTGGCTGCAGTTGGCTGGGTTTAAAATGTCCTTTTTGGAGGTTTAAGCCTAGCTTTCTTCTATACATCATACCAAATAGTTACATAAATATCGATAGCAGCCATTGAGAACTATTAAAGTCACTTCCTATTTGCAACATGCAGCTGGCTATTATGGGAAGAAAAGGCTAGGCTAGATACTGGCTTTCCAATCTATAGCCATTGTGTGATATGGTTGGTTTTTGTTTAGGATGATGCAAGAGCCATATTTAGGGCTGAGGACACTATTTAGGAAAGAGGGCACTATGGCTTGCTAAGCAAGCCATGATTTTAAAAAATCACCACGACTGGATTTATCTAATATGCTTCAAGAGACTTCTACAGAAGAAGAAACATTTTTGAAGGAAATGTGCATCCATGAGAGCAGACGGAAGGAGACTTCCACCTCCATCTAGATCTCTGCTTGGTTTCGTAACTTGGTCTTTCTTTTTCAGTGTGGAATAGCTGTCAGCCTAGACTATCTCCAAGGTCAGTCATCTTGAGATATGAAGGAAATCTTGTTTGTAATTAAGCCACCCTCCTCTTTTCATTCTTGCTGACATATAGTTTTGTCTCTTGAAAATCGGCCTGCTTTCTTGTATTCCAAGGCCTTATCTACCCATAGTACATAACAGGTGATTGAGTGGACTGAACCATTTCATAGTGTGGTTGGAAAATAACAGAGCAACATTACAACGTCTTCCTCCTTGCTTTTAAATGTGAGCTTTTAGATATAATTAAGGCACCAGGCTAGAAACCAGCAACTGAGTTCTAGTCACGTTTTAGCCATGAAAACCAGCTGAGTGGGCCAATCACTTTCTCCTAATTCACCTTACAGGATTGCTGTTGTGGGATAATAGGAGGAGGAAGGAGCATTAGAAGTGCTCACCACCTTGAATTTATAAAAATAGTAAAGGCATGATATTAAATAAAATAAAGTATACTCCCCTGGCTGCAGCCTGTGTGGTACAGTCCATTCTTCTTGGGGAGGGGTTGTCTTATCATCTCATTCTGCCTCTGCCTAGTGTTCCTCCAGAGCAGGGGAGAAATGCTCCACCAGGTTCTATAGAATGTCTCCCTTTGTGTGTCTATGCACACAAAATTGAAGAACTGCTTTCGCTGTCAATATTTTGTTGCTCAAATTCTTATTTTCCCCAAAGCATGAAAAACAGCGTATTTCTTCTTAAAGAGCAAATTCAGTACAGAAACTGAATACAGCTGTGCTTTTGAAAGGCAAAGAACAAAAGTTTGAGCCTGCTGAAGTCATTCAGCTGGGAAACAGGAGCTTAACACTAGTAGTAAACAGCATAATTGAGCAATATAATTTCAGTGGGGTATTTTGTATCTGTCTGCTAAGATTATTATCATTGACATGATGCTGGACAGATGCAGGATTGTAGTTTGAACTAAACAATGGAGGCAATATTGAGAATAAATCCAAAGTGTTCTCCATTGTTTGCAAAAGTAGTTTTTACCTGGTTATTTGATCCATAATTTCTCACCTTTCATTATGCATATGATTCTGCATAGAGCCACACACAGCTTTGACTCAGTGGGATGTCTTATTTTTTTATCTTTATGATTTCAAAGGGGATTGTTTATTTTTGTCATGAGTAAAATGGAAAGCAACAAAAGCTTCCTGAAAATATGCTGCCACCGTTTAAATGGCTAATTGGCTTAGACAGATTAAGAGGGAAATAGGAGAGTCATCGACAGTGAGTTTCCGCTCTTGGGATAAGACTCAGAAATTTCTTAGACAATTATTTCCTTCCAGCTAACCTCCTTTACACCACAAACAGGAGAGAGAGAAAGAGAGAGAGAAGAAAGAAAGGAGAGAGAGAGAGAGAGAGAGAGAGAGAGAGATCAAATGGCAGGATGTACTTATTACAGCATGATCCATCTCAGACTTAATATTAAATCGTCAGTAACATTCTCAGTTTTATATCGAATGTAGGTATTTTTATCTTGAAATTTTATATATTTAGGAGCCATGTTCACTCATCATTCTTTGACACAGGAGCCCTACATCTTTTTACAAAAAAAAATCAAGTATCATCAAAGGAATAAATGAGAAGACATGCATTCTTGTTACTTAGGTCATTGGGCAACACCATTACCCAAAATCCAGAATGAATGAGCTGAAGAAGTTGACCCTCTATATGTAGCTACAATCCTCATTATTTTGGGTTCTGAATTGCAAAGGGGGCCTGCTCAACTCAAGTAGCCTGTCTATTAGATTTGACTTACAACATAGGAAGACCTTTGGAACCAGGTCATATCTCAGAAGGACCAGGAATCTTCTCCTCCCCCCCCCTCACCTCCAAAAGAGGAAAGTTAATGCCTTGACACAGCTATAATTTATGAAGAAAAACTCCAGCCACTGTTTCTTATGATAGTTTGATGCCAAGCTGTCATGCTTCACCATCTTTTCTTATACATTAGACCTAGCAAAAGGGAGCCAATTTTTAGATGAGTAGAATTTTATGGGTGATTCTAGTATGTGAAACCAAAAGAGATTTAGAGCCACCCCTTCCTGAACCAACACCTAGCAGGATGTCCCATTCAGGAAGATCAGAGCCTTGAAAGAACCAAAGTACCTTGATGAATTTGTTCCCTTATTTGAAACCAACTAAGATCAATTCAGATAATCCATTGAGCAAAATGAAACATCTAAATGAAAACATATCGCTGCCCAGGTACTTTTTTTCTTTAAATCAAGCTTTACTCTTGATGCAAATTACTTCTTTAGCTAGAGTAAGACTGGCTACAAAAAGACTCTATACATCCAGTTAAAGATTAATGGAATTTCAGACAATTTACAATAGCGGGTGATATTTTGCAGGTGTTGATAGGGGGGCAGTTTCCTAAGGTACACTAATTTGGAGGACAACAGGCACAGTTGTTCAACTTTCATTTCATTTCATTCATTTGAATTCACTTTCGGTTCCTTCAGTTCATCTTTCACTCACCTTAAGTCAAGAGCATTTTTTTTCCCATACTAGCAAAAGACAGCTACACTGAGTGATGATTGTTAGAAGCGAGAACCTGGCCTAAAGCCACTTCCAGTTCCAAAGAGCATACCCACTAAACATTAAATGGTGAGAGGGTATGCTGTAGGGCAGGCCTGAAACTACTGACATAGTGTTTTAATAAATAAAGTATTATGCTTACAATCTACAGCTATGAGTAAATTATGGGAAAGAGGGGGAGAATCACCCTGAATTCAGAGTCTGGTTCTTGTATCCCTAACCGAATGAATTTAGTGGGAAGAAAGCAACAGCTGCCTGCCTTGATGGAGATCTATTTATGTAAAATGCTCCACTGCCACCTTTCTCGCATTTTCCTGCTGACAATGCTCATAACCATCTATAACTATCCTAAGCTACATATTGTGTATACAGCTCGCATGGCTGGGACTATTATTTATTTCAGGCTTTTGCCTTTCACTGTCATCCAGCTGCATTACATTTTAGCTCCACTCTTCTGCCCACAGGGGAAAATCACCAGGGGAGGCTGGTCTATTGCTTTTTTGTTTTGTTTTGTTTTGTTTTGCAAGATCGGTGTCTAAGAACAAAAATCAAGTCCTAGAAAGGATATAAAGATATTGAGGACCTCTTCCCCAGGTTCCATTCCCAGGAAATGGATATTTTAATATATTTATATTTATTTACTCAAATTTATACAGTTCCCCCCAAAGAAGACCATTTATTTCTTTAGCATATGGCATGTGGTGTTAGGGAAATCGACACATGCTAGATACAATGCAGTCCTGACGGCCTCGATTGCTATATCATTCAGTTTGGCCTGCTCTGTGTCTATGTTTGGTGCACCGGATGGGGCAAACTAGTTTTATACCAATTAGCTAGTGGCACTTGAGTTGCTGGCTCTTCCAGGCTCCTTCACCAGTCTCACCTCGCTTTGTGTCACGATGCCTTGCTTCTGCTCTCCACACAAACAAATGAAGGCTTTTTTTCCCTTCCACCAAAGTGGTACCCATTTATCTACTTTCAATGTTTCCTTCTTTCAAACTGCTGGATGGACAGGAGCTAGGGATCGAGTGATGGGAGCTCACTCTGCCTCAAGGAGTCAGGCTCAGACTGCCGGAATACAGACTATTGGGGACTCTGGGCAGCTCATGACAATATTTTTAAACTTCCATCGATAAGTATTGGTCCATTGTGAAGGCTTAATGTCTGCTTCTCTCTCTGGATCAAGGGTTGAAGGTAGTGATTATTTCCGTGTTCACTAAGCCTCTTGTGTATAGAGAGTTTTATTTTGCTTAGGTAGAAATCTTTACATTCCTACTGCACTCACTTCACTCACTCCCCTGCATACAGTATATACAGAGATCCCTCTTCAGTAGACTGGAGGATCAGTATGGCTGCATAACAGCCTGAATGTGAAAAGAGAAGCTGGTTGGATGTGAGGTGGTGTGTTTTAATCCAAATTTATATCTCTCTATAATAAATAAATATAAGAGCATCCTCAGCTTGTTCATCTGCAAAATCTTAAGAAGGAATGAATTGATGTAATGTTATTCTCTGGTTATCATCATCTTCTGGCTGTTGTCTCTCACAGAATCACATGTCTTCAGCAGACTCTTCTCCAATATTTTGTAGAGAGCAATGGGTGAATATGCCCTGCATAAACTGAAGGTCCATATTCCATCCTTGCTAAGAACTTATGGAGTCTTTTTCCTCGCTACTTGTTCTAGACTGACTTCCCTTGTTTTAGAAGTGAAGTAAATCATTGATTTAGAAGCAAACATGGTGTTTGTTCTTCTGGTCAATACTGATGAACTTAGTTCTTGTTTTGTTGAACCCAAGTTTTCCATGGTGGCTTATGAGACAAACACAATAGAATCCAACAAATACCCATCACTTTGATTATGTCCTATTTACAAGGGTAGCTGCTATGGAACTGAGCAAACAGTAATATGGAGGGGAGACTTCCATTCAGAACTTAATGAGGGAAGAGATCAATTATTTATTTGCTGGCTGTTGAGAATACCATCATGAATGAGTGGACTAAGAAGAAAGATAAAATACAGAAAGAATGCCCTTAATAAAAGTTCCAAGGATTTTTCTGAAGAAGACATTAAAATAAGACTATTAGCTACTTAGACATTATCAAACCTCACTTTCCTCCATCTTAAATTCTTTATAGAACTTTGTTTCTTCTTGAGAAAATGAGATGGGAGGGAAAGAGGACCTGTTTGGTAGAGATTCGTGAGTCCTGAAAATTTGACCTAGTCTGAATATGAGCTCTCCTCGATTTCACAGATTTGGAAGTTGTTAAGAAAATATCTATTACTGTCTCTAATATGTAGTCACATTGGAAGGTGGAAGGGGAAGAAGAGGAAGAAGGGAAAGGAGAAGAAGAAGGGAAAGAAGAGGAAGAGAACGAAGAAGAAGAAAGGGAAGGAGGAGGGGAAGGGGAGGAAAGGGGAGGGAGAAGGAGAAGGAGAAAGGGAAGGGGAAGGGGGAAGGGGAAGAAGGAGAAGGGGATATCTGGAATTTGTCTAAACCCTTTAAAAGCCATTTCAGTGGACAATCTTCATCCCATCTTGTGACACAGAATTCTGTAGTATATGTCTTGATATTGCTGCTAGTAAGATCAAAAACAGTCTTTTGTTTTTCCTGGCCCTAGCAAGCAAGAGTTTATGATAGTAACATAAAAATAAACTTGGGGGGGCAGGCCTCATCCTCTAAATAAAGAAAGAACATTGATGGTTGAAAGAAAATTTCTATTTGTATCTTTCTTTGAATGCCTTGTGCATGAAAGGTTCATAGCAAGTAATAATGGCATTAAGAAGACCTCCTCTGCCTGCGGAGGGTTATCCTCTGATGTCACTGCAAGAGGAAATGAATTTTTCCCCAGTGCAGGCTATCAGCAAGGCAGCTGTGGATTTCCTTAAAGTAATGGAAGTCTGAAAATAGAAAAAAAGTATTGATTGAGGCTTTCTTCCCTACAAGGGAAGAGCAAAAAAAAAAAAAGGCCCAGCAGGTAAAATAGGAGACTTGTTTGCAAGAGGGGTAAAAAACATGTTTGAGAAAGGCAGGAGGTTGCTGAAGAAGTCTTATTTATTTCCATTATTTTATTAAAAGATGGGATGGTTGGGGATTCAAATTAAAAAAAAAATAGTCAAATCCGCAACAGTTCTTCGTCTGGGAACTCTTCCCACAGGCTACCTCATAATTCTAGTTTTTAAAGAACATTCTCGAGTGGATCATTTTTTTCTGTAGACAGAATTTTTTCTGTACCCAGGAGGCAAGGCTGCAAGCATTCACACCAAGTGTGTGTCTCTGTGTGTGTGTGTGTGCACGCGCGTGTTTCCTAAAGGAAAGGAGATGTTAACTGGTAGAAGGATCTTCAAAGAAGTGTGCTTCCCATCTTCATTCTGAAATTGTATCAGAAGCTTCAAGCTCCTGTTCATTTCTGTATCCGGGATACAGTGGGGGTGTAGCGATCGCCTTAGCTACTACGGTGGAGTGAGTGCTGCCCTTTATCTAATTTCGATAGTTAATAGCTTGGCTGCAACCTGAGATGATGCCTCTCTAAACATCTTCCCAGGTCGCATCAGGCAGCCCTGTGATAAAATGAGCTGCCATCGATATAAAGACACCAAGTATACATGGACTGTCCAAGCTGGAAATATACTTAAAATAAATTCACTCCATATGGATAGATATTTGTAACAAGGTTTATAAGATGGAAATTTCATTGGATAAAATGATGTTAAATTAATAATCTGAATATGCCTTGCAGGGGGTAGGGGACCAAAAAAAGTTTCTCCTCACTCTCTGGGCAAATGTATTGGTTCTGCAATCACTGTGTCTCATTGATAGAATTGCAGATGGTATTCCAGATAATATTGCTTAAATTTAATAGCCATCCATGTTTTTCCATCCTATTCTTTTTTTTTCTTATTCCAAACAAGTAGCTTAATTTTTGTGCATTGTCCTCAGGCTGATAATACTAGGAGCTTTCAATCTAGAAGCATCTTAAGATGAGAAAGCCAAGTCAAGCACGACACATCAAAATATATTATGCACCTATTCAGCCTTTTCCTTCTTAGCAAATTTTCTAGTAAGAAAACAGAAAATTTGTTACAATACACAGTAGAATTAGATCTGAGAGATAGATATCTGGGTTCCTTACCACTGTTACTTTATTTTTTAAAAAATATTACCACAGTTCCTCTATTCTTCAGACATTCTGACCTACATACATATATCTGTATGGACATGTATCTTTATGTTTATGTTCAGAATACATTTTAATACATTGTTAACAAGAGTTCTGTATTATTATTTTTTTGGCTCCTTGGGAAATAATTAATTCTTTCTCATTAATTTGGGAAAAAAATACCCTTGAACACTTATCCTATTTCCAACACATTTCAGACATAATTCAAAGCATTGGAAATTATCTCATTTTTGTCATCTCCTTTTCCCATTGTTGCAAGATGATAAACATGTCTGTCTGTCTGTCGGTTTGTCTATCCTATCTCTGTCTCTGTCATTGTCTCTTATCTGTCTGTCTGTCTGCCTGCCTGCCTGCCTGCCTGACCGACTGACTACATTTAGCATTTTTATCCATCTATTATCTATCTGCCCTAATTAATGATCCTAACTGAATCAGCTATTTCAATCAAATTGGAGCTCAATCCACAAACCTCTTGGAGATGGATTATAGGACTTTGAGCTTTACACCAGCATGAGCACATGGCCTCTCCACTGTTTATTAAAGCTATCAAACTCTTTAGGCTTCCTAGCACAACCGGAAAAAATATATAGCCACTTTAATATCACATTAATGGCTCAATATCCGGGAGCAGAAATGTCTTTCTGTTTAAGGCTTGCACAAAAGGATAACAAAGTTGCATTCCTTTAAGAATAGCAGAGGGGCTTGGCTCAAGCTTTTGAGCCAAAAAACTTCTTGGAACTCATTTGGAAAAATGCACAATCTTAATATAGAATTGTTGAGCTCAGATATGTGAAGAATTAGTATATTAGAAATCTGAAAAAGTGTTGAATGAAATCACTACAAAACCGAAAGAACATAAAATAGACAACATTTCTCCATCCCAAGGAAAAAAAATCTTTTACTAGGCCAGCTAAGAATTCATTGTGCAAGTGACCTTTATAAGATTATTGTTTATGCTTTCTTGGTACGAGGTAAAAGAGGAAAAAAGAATATTCCAATTTATTTCAAAGGTTACCTATTAGAACTGAATATTTAGTATGTCTACATTATCATATTGCATAGATTTTACCCAAGAGATTAGACATTCTGTATGAGATGTCCTTGTGCCACTTTGAATTTCAAGCCATGAGGGTATTTTGAGAAGTTGGAGAAGACACTTGCCCCCCTTTCCGGATGAGACATAGTTTTCTACACTTAACTGTCATTAACAGATAAGAAGTAGAAGTAGACTCTAGCACTTCTAGGAGTAGAGACATAGAGCAAATTGTGTAGTCATCCTTCTATTCTTTTTGTAAGGAAAATCTGTTCCATATTTCTGGGTTTTTAGTCAATAAGTGAAGAGTCCTAATGATGATTGATTAATGATGTCTGGATTGTCAATTTTTGTTAAGCTAAGTGATAATTTATTATCCTCGCCTTTAAATTAAAAACAAAACAGAACTGGAATGGAAATCTAGGCTTTAGATAAGCAACTGGGGAATATGGCTTGTCTACCAACATGACAGCAAACAAAAAACATGAACAAAAAGAGAAGTTTGTAAAATTCTTCCGTAATATAACCTTTTGAGTTTGCAAACTGAAGAACAGTTATCCTTCCAAAATATCCATGTCAAACCTGATTTTAAAAAGGTAATTTGGAGGTAGCAATGACACAAATCTACTACTTGCATGCAACTCTTTAAAGCAGCTGCATCTTTTTCAGAATTACATGGCTGTTGCCACAGCAGGCAGCCACAAAATCCAAATAAAAGACACAACTATTTCAAAATAAGCAGTGTTATTTCTGTGCTTCCTCACATTTCCCTCACAAATATTTTCCACACTATTTCCAAAGTATTACACATCAAGTATTATTGCAGGATGTCAGCTGAGACAAAGAATTATGTCGGCCTTGAAAATTAATCTATCATCATTATTATGTCCATTTGTTAGAATTGTATGACAATCCCGCAGACTCGTTATCCAGTCTGGTAGGTTGCTGTTTTAGGGAAGTGTAAGTGGATGGATGAAGCTAACCAAAGAAGCACTGAAATTAAAAATTTGGAAGGCTTTCTGATATATATATATATTATTATGTTACATGCTACAAAAGTTTTATATTATTATGTTATTATACATCTTGTTGCATTATGTTATTTCAATGCAATGCTATTTATATAGTATAATTAAATTTGGAATTCCTGCAGCATTACAAATTTGAAAGAAACCCAGAAAAATATTTGTTCATTTAAATGTATTTATATTTTTATTTTCCCCCAAAATGATATTCATGGCAGCATCCAATTTTTTAATCTGCTTTTGAACTGACTAGGAAAGCCTCTGTTTTAGGAGCTGAATAGATTTCCTCCATTTCAGTCCTTAAAAATGTTAGCCATGAATAGAAATGCATTGTCTGTAACCCAGGTTTACCCACTTGGGGGGGGGGGGGGCGGAATGATGAATGGAATGTACCAATTAGTAAACTGACTGCCCAAATTGCTCATTCACCAGAATTATTAGCAGTTATAGACCTCTTCTCTGACACTGTCTGGCCTTTCAAAACAAAAAATAAAATCTGCAGTTGCAAAAATAAACTTGCCACCACACAACCATTAAAGCTACATATTTTTTAAAAAATCAAGTGATGCCAAAGTTTTACTATGTAGGGCAACACAAACAAGATGGCTAATTGTCACACAGATGATTTGTATTTAACTGTAATGCATTTTTGTTTCTTTCCCTTTAAATCTTCTTAAATTGTCAGCGCCAATGAACTAGAGAGTTGGGCTGTTATCCTGGACACTTAAAATGTGAATAGCATAAAGCCATTAACCCACTCACATAAAGCTTTGCAGCAACATTATCTTCAGTTTTCTTGAACTGAGGAAAGTATCTGAGAGCTAAATGTACTACTTCTTATTGACTTCATTGACTGAAATTAGAGTATTAGTAATGCTGGATTATTGTAGTGTGTTTTGGAAAAAAAACAGTCCAAAAATCAAAGTTATAGAATGAGAATGTAAGACTTGCCATCAAAACATTTGTTGGGAGCATCTCTTGCCTATATTGAAATAAGTTCACTTGTCCTACTTCTTTTTGTCAAACTCAATTCAATAAATGACAGTACTGCCTTTAAAACTCTTGTGTCAATTTGACTCTAGGTTCCTTAAGAAAACCTATTTCTAATGTTCAGTTTTGTAGGTGTTACAATGTCCAGTTGATCTCCAAGTATCCCTTTTATTAGATCAGAATTTATTTTGCCAAGTGTGTCAGGACACACAAGGAATTCGTGGTATTAGCAATAGTACCAGTGATGATGCTAGAAACCGTATTTTTCAGAATTATACCCTGTCTATAATATTTCCTACTCAGAAAACCATGACTTCTTCATGAGGTAAGGGGTGCCGGTGGATAGCAGGGATGGGAGGAGCTGGGTGTTATTTGGGGTGGGGGGTGGGTGATTGCAGCCCACCACTGCGAGCACAGGCGGCAGGTGGAAGTGGAGCACCAGAGCACTCTGTGTGTGTGTGTCTGTCTGTCTGTCTGTCTCTCTGTGTATCTCTGTCTCTTTCTCTGTGTGGGTGTGGGTGTGTCTTTCTTTCTCTCTGTCTCTATCTCTCTTTCTCTCTTTCTGTCTCTTTCTCTCTCTCTCTGTCTCAAGCAGGAACAAACATCGCACTAAAATGTGTAATTCTTAAAGAAGTTTCAATTATTTTGTAATAATTTAACTAACTTTAATAATTTTGCTACAATTAAACAACTTTTAAATATTTTATGATTAAATAAGCATTTATGTTTTTGTTATAATTAAATAAGCTTTTAAAATTTTGTTATATTAAATAGGTGCCTCTTATATTAATTAAATGGAAGCTCTCTGAAAAAAGAAAAGAAAAAAAGAAAAAAAAGAAAACCATGATTGGAACCAGATTGCAGCCTATTCTGGTTCTAATGATGTTACCAAGTTTGGATAATGAAACTTCCACATGAAAACAACCGAGCTCCGAGAGCACCAAGGCTCCCCCGCTCCCATTTTCACCCTGAGCTACAAATACTCTCCTTTATTGACTATTCTAAGTATCCACAATTCCAAGTTCATTTTGATGAAGATAAATGCAAACATGATTTAAAACAACTACAAAAGTTGTTTATTTTATTTCACTTTCTAACTTTGACTGTCACCCTTGGTTTTTCCATTTTTATTTATGCTGTGATTCTCTGTTTCTTTAATGGTGTGAAAAATTATCTGTGGTTTGTTCTTGTTAGTTGGTCTGAGCGCCTGTTTTGTGGAAGGTGTAATAAGTAAATAAATATGTATTCATTATCTGCCCATCCTTAAGAGGACTTTCTTTTCTCGTGGACTTGAACAAAAGGCAAATGGCTGATGGATAACTTTTCTGAAGCTCTAGAATAAAGACATAACAATGCTAAAGTCCATATTTAGAGCCAGGATAGTGCAGTGGTTAAAAGCAGCACTACAGGCTATTTCTGCTGACTG